>WTSP01008996.1:0-19955 GCA_025331215.1 Actenoides lindsayi
AATATTTAGGAATATAGGAATTAAAACTACCCTGTTAAGTCATCCTTGCAGTAGGATACTGTAATTATGCCTGGGGTGAGGAATTCTTTTTGGTGCTTGTCCTTCCCTGATGAATTGAGTTCTTTCCCTCACAGCTGAACAGGTGTAATGCAATGAAAGAGGTCACCCACCTACCAAGCCCCTAAGTGGAGAGTTTGGACATGTTGACCCTTATCTCAGGGAGAGACTTGGTCTCAAACTCAAGGCTCTTGCTGCCTTCAGGGAAAGAAGGCAGGGTTTGCCCAATATTTTGCTTCAGACACTGCTGTGCATGTCTTATGTTTCCACTTTTATTGTTTGGCGTCTTTTTGCTTGCTTTGCAGTTAGTGCGTTTCTGTTAGATTTAAGAAAAATTAAGTTCATTCTATTGATTAAAATAATGACCCTTTCTCTAGTCCTTTTTTTCCAGTGTGAGCGCTTATTAACTTTGCTGAGTTTACTTGAAGTCAATGGGTCTAGTCACACAAATGAGAATGAAGTGTGACTGAACTACTGCAACCCCAGCAGTCATAGCTTTATAAGTCTTCAAATTTAGCTGGTGAAAGGCCCTACAGCTAAGAAAGCATCATTGGCACAAGCTTTATTTAGTACAAGGAGTGAATAACATCTTGCTTTTGCTTATGATGTAAGATAGTTCAAGAGCCCTCTGATGGGGCAGCTGAGTGCAATGACAAAGCCCATTCCTGCCCCTGCTACAGCAAAGACTCGCCTGCTGCTGCTCATATGACAGTTTACCAAACCAGTGAAGTTCATTAGTCCAGAAAAAAACCAAGTAAATTTCTGCCAGGTTAGTGAGCTGAATAAGAGTACCGTGAGGCTGGAGGTGCACCATGGCTCATACAAGGGAGGGGAGCAAAAGAAGTAAAAAAGGGAGCACAGAGTACCTGAGGCTAGTGCAAGAAAGAAGGACAGTAGAGCAGGCAGATGGTTTGGGAATCACATCTTTGATGATATGTATGAGGTTACATTGGTTCAGCTCTGCTGTCTTTCTGCCACCTTTCAACTATCATATTATGACCTCCTGACTACTTTCTGTTTGAAATTTAACTTCTGAGCTGGAGCCCACTGGGAAGAGAGAGGCAAGTAAGGGGATGATCCCGTGATGACAGACCTGTAGACCATAGGTTAACATTAATCATGCCATTTATAACAGCCCAAATACTATTCACCTTTGCTACATTTAGCCACTTGTTCCAGTTCCCCTTGGAGATTTCTCTCAGTTATGCTGATTCAGCTCTCCACATGACTGTGCTCTAAACTGGACCTGCCAAATGAAGTGCTCAGAAAAAGAAGAAAGAATCACAGAAACACAGAATCACAGAATGTCTTTGGTTGGAAGAGACCTTCAAGATCATCTAGGCCAACCTTTCACCCAACACTGCAAGCTCACCACTAAACCGTGTCCCTAAGCACCAAGTCCACATTCCATTTAAATGCCTCCACGGATGGCAACTCCACCAGTTCCCTGGACAGACCATTCCAATGTTTGATAAAACTTTTGGTGAAGAAATGTTTCCTAATATCCAGCCTAAACCTCCCCTGGCACAGCTTGCATCCTTTCCCTCTGGTCCTGTCAGGCATCACCAGGGGGAAGAGGCTGTCCCCCTCATCGCTCCAACCTCCTTTCAGATAGTTGTAGAGAGACAGAAGGTCTCCCCTCAGCCTCCTCCAGACTAAACAATGCCAGCTCCCTCAGCCACTCCTCACAGGACATGCGCTTTAGGCCCTTCACGAGTCTCGTTGCCCTTTTCTGGATACTCTCCAGCACTTCTAAGTCCTGGTAATGAGGGACCCAGAACTGAATGCACTATTCAAGGTGTGGCCTCACCAGTGCCGAGTACAGGGGGACAATCACCTCCCTGTTCCTGCTGGCCACAGTGTTTCTAATACAAGCCAGAATGCCATTGGCCTTCTTGGCCACCTGCACGCACTGCTGACTCATATTTAGTCAATTATTAATCAATACCCCCAGGTCCTTTTCCAACTTGCAGCTTTCCAACCACACATCCCCAGGTCTGTAGCTTACCATGGGGTTATTACGACCCAAGTGCAGGACCCAGCACTTGGCCTTGTTGAACCCCATTCAATTAACCTTGGCCCACTGATCTGTCTCGGTCCCGCTGTAAAGCTCCCCTACCCTCTAGCAGATCGACACACCCACCTAGCTTGGCGTCATCTGCAAATTTACTGAGGGTACACTCAAACCCCTCATCCAGATCTTTAATAAAGATACTGCAGAGAACAGGGCCCAGTACTGAACCCTGGGGAACACCACTTGTGACAGGATGCGAGCCAGATTTATCTCCATTCACTACCACTCTTTCAGCCTGGCCATCCAGCCAGTTTTTTATCCAGTGCAGAGTGTATTTATCCAAGCCTTGTGCCATAAGTTTCTGAAGGAGAATGCTGTGGGAGACAGTGTCAAAGGCTTTTCTAAAGTCCAGGCAGACAATGTCCACAGCTCTTCCCTCATCCACTAGGTGGATAACCTTGTTGTAGCAGGACCTGCCTTTCATAAACCCCTGCTGTCTGGGTTTGATCTCCTGGTTGTCTTGTATGTGCCATGTCATAGCACTCAAGATGACCTGCTCCATAACCTTCCCTGGCACTGAGGTCAGACTGACAGGTCTGTAGTTCCCAGGATCATTCTTTCAGCCCTTCTTGCAGATGGGTGTCACATTTGCTAGCTTACAGTCAACCAGGACCTCCCCAGTTAGCCAGGACTGTTGATAAATAATGGAGAGTGCCTTGGTGAGCACTTCTGCCAGCTCCTTTAGTACCCTTGGGTGGGTCCCATCTGGTCCCACAGACTTGTGCACATCTATGTGGCACAATATGTCACCGATCATGTCCTCCTGGATTATGGGGGCTGCATTCTGCTCCCCATCCCCATCTTCCAATTCACAGAGCTGGATCCTCAGGTAGCAACTGGCATGGCTGACAAAAATGAAGGCAAAGTGGGCACTCAGCAGCTCAGCTTCTTTCCTTGTCCTTGGTCACAAGATTCCCTCCTGTGTCCAGTAGAGGGTAGAGATTCTCCTTAGCTCTTCTTTTACTGTTATCATATTTATAGAAACACTTTTTATTATCATTAATGATGTTGGCCAGATTAAGTTCTAGCTGAGCTTTGGCCTTTCTAATTTTCTTCCTACATAACCTTCTAACAACCTTGTACTCTTCCTGAGTTGCCCACCCCTTCTTCCATAGCTGGTAGACTTCCCTTTTCTTCCCGAGTTCTGCCCTAAGCTCCCTGTTTAGGCAGGCCAGTCTTCTACCATGCCAGCTCGTTTTACAGTACACAGTTCCTGTACACGCTGAGTTCCTGTGCCTTCAGGATTTCCCTCTTGAGGAATGTCCAGCCTTCCTGGACTCCTTTGCCCTTGAGGGCTACCTCCCAAGGGATGCCATGGACCAATCTCCTAAACACGTCAAAGTCTGCCTTCTGGAAGTCCAAGGAGGTAGTTCTTAGGGAAGTAAGGAGAGAGGTCAATAGATTTGAAAACTCCACCATCTCATGGTCACTTTGCCCAAAAAGGCCACCAACCTTCACATCTCCCAGTAGTCCTTCTCTTTTCACAAATAGCAGGTCTAGTAGAGAGCCTTCCCTAGTTGGCTCAATCACCAGTTGTGTTACGAAGTTATCTGTACCCCATCTGCTGCCAGCGGGCCAGGCATCATATAGATCGACCCACAGTCAAAATACCCAAAGTCCTACTGGTGGCACCAGGATCGAAGACAAGAATTAATCTGGTGGGTCCTCGTCAGTTTTTCTGGGTTGGACCCTGCAACTAGGGGGATAGAGGAAAACACTGCTCACACTCTCACTCCCTTCACAAGGTGAGACAAGGCCCTGAAGTCTTTCTTGATAGCCCCCAGTTTTCTTCCTTCAAGTTCATTGCTGCCTACCTGGAAGGTTAAGAGTGGATAATAATCTGTGGGTCATATCATGGTAGGAAGCTTTCTTACTACGTCCTTAGCTCAGGCCCCAAGTGAAGATCCTCTAATTTTAAGCATTTCTGAGGTAAATTACAGTGCTTGGAGTGTTAATCTCATCATAAACTGAAGCAAGCGTAAAGTGAAATAAACAGACTTTTGCATTTAGCCAAGCAGAAGTTATGCCCTCAACACACTAAGCCTCTAGAAAGTAGTCACTGGTTGTCAAATGCCAGTAATATCTGTTCTGTGGGTGACATAAGGTGATGTTCTTGACACAAGAATGATGTTTCTCTACCTGATAAATCAGCATTTGTATATTTGACTTAAGTTTGGTCTAAGAGGAAGAAAAACCTATACATTAAAGGAGAGGCTATGGGTACCATTTTTCTGTCAAAGATCTGGAAAACCTGAAAGCATCTTTAGTGTCATGCCTGCTTTGTACAACTCAAGGACTGATGAAAAGCACTGCACCACATCAAGCTTGTGCCACAGCTTCCTTACAGAAGGGTAGTAAACCTGCATTCAAGCCTTTATATCTTCCTCAGATGCAAGTCACATACCAATACTCCCACAACACAGATATGAGAACATGCAGGGGATAACAACAACAACAAGCAGCAGCAGCTATGAAAATCTGAATACTCAATACAGCATCACTTCACAGCAAATACTCACATTGGTATTTCCTGTACAGGAGGTTCCAGGAAAGTGCACTTAAAACCCAAAAAACTGTTTAGTAAGAAAATCTAATGAAGCCTGACATTTCCAACACTTGCAGTTTTCTGTAAAGTGTCAGCAAGTTGAGATGTGTACGGTGCTCTTGAGCCTCCTGGTTTGTTATTTATTTTCCTCCTTCCTCTACAAGGGATTAAGAAACTGAGAACTTGTCAGTTCCCAAACTGGTTTACATAAACCAGCCCTAATTAGAGCCTAAGTCTGTTACAGTCAGTACCATGAGAGATCTTCACAGTTCTCCAAGTATCTCGAAGACCATTATACTGCTAGGCAGGATAGATAGAAAAATACGCCTATTATTGACCTTCAAATGATTACAAAACCCATTAAAATAATCAGTGTGAATGAAGTGAAATATAACTGAGATTATATGTTGAAATACATACTCCAGGAAATTTTTCCTGCATTAGTTTTTAGTGGCACTGCAAAATTTTATTGTTGAAGTTAACTACGCAAAGCAGGAAAAGGTCTGCAGCTTTTTGCACCATTATGTAGGGACATTATCAGGAAGACTGTGTTTTGGTGACAGCCTATTCTGGCATAAAAGTCATCCTCCATTCTAAGTACCACCGAGAATTACAACACAGATTTTTTTTTTTTTTTTTTTTTTAATGCAGTCCCAGAGATGCTTCAGAATTTTCAATGCTTCACATCCGTGCGATACTTAAATCATATTTAAAGAAACCACAAGGGTGACACTTCCAGCTCCATAAAAAATTGGAAAACCAGTCTCTCTAAAGTGACCTACAATATGCACAGCCTCAAATGACTGACTTTTATTAGTTTCTCCCTGATGAGGCTTCCTCTCCCCAAGACACCGTTCTATCATTAAGCTAACAGATAAAGAAAAAAAACATATACTCGGTTTAGTATCATTTGGCTTGAAAAAGACCACCAGGACAAAAAAGTACCATTTACTCCGTAAGAAACACACTGACTTATACTGTTCTCCAAAATATTTCAGTATTCTTTTTTTGCTCCCAACTTTCTACAGCATTCAGGAAGAGAAAGACTCCTGCATTTTCTACAGGAAAACAGTAGTTTGCCTCTGTCCAGTTTCTCTCAGAAGTGTCTGAAAACTGACAAGCCACCATGCTGCTTGTCACCAGTCATGCTGCCCTTCCTGATCTGCAAGGCAACACAACAGGCTCCACACCATGAATTTAACTCTTCTGCTCACAGGAAAGCTGCCATCAGCAGCAGCCACCAGCAAGTTCACAAACATAAAACTGCAGAAGTCTCCTGAAATTGATAACCGATATCACAAAATATTTTTATCTTCAGCGCTGACAAACTGTTTTCAAATGCTGTCTCTCACGTGGTAATGTTGAACAGGCAAGAAAACAAGTATTTCCACTACTTGGTCCTGCTCTGGCAGGGGGGTTGGACTAGATGATCTTTCCAGATCCCTTCCAACCCTTAACATTCTGTGATTCTGTGACTTAATGATGAATCCCACTAATTGGAATCTTGCTTTCTTGGATGATGGAGACAACATCTAAAGAAACAATTACTTAGTAGGAAGACAGCATGATACGTAACAGATAGTTCATAGCCCAATTTCAGTCAGATGATAGATACTTACCATTTCATATTGGGCCACCCAGATTTTAACTCCCAAACTTGTCTTGCTTTTCACACAAGCCCGGACAGCCTAGCTTCTCAAGCTAAGACCTCAGAGACTGCTAAACATCTATTTGTACATTCTCCTCAGAATGCCCAGGGATGTATTTGCTGCCCTACAGACAAGCACGGCTTGTTAGACTAGAATGAAGTTACAATAAGGGCTTTATTTGCATACACAGTAATACAGGTGTAACTATGAGATGGTTTTCTATTTGACAGAACAGAGAGAAATAAAGAGAGACAGAAATGCAGAAGTGACACCGGTTTAGCCAGTACCCCAACTGGTCCTCCGGGACAGCGAAGCACAAGGCAGGATCAGCGGCTGTCAGGCAGGGAAGTGGGCAGATGGAGAGAAGCCTGGGGTGCTGGCAAAGCTCGGGGCCTGCAAGGCTACGCAGGGACAGCGTCCGCACAAACAGCGTGAGGAAAGGAACTGCAGTGCTCCTGGGGGGGACTGAACGGGAAAGAATCCCGATGCTAGAGCAAGTGTTGAAGCCGGTCCTAAACCAGAAGGCATCAACTCTAAAGGAGGATGCTGGGTGCTACTAAAATGCATTAGTAAGAAGACTAGTTCTCTAAACCTGTCGGTTAGAAATGTGAAAACTTTATCTAGACAAATTATGGAGCTTAACCTACCTATAAAAAGTATAATAAGACTGCGGACCAAGGAGACATTAATACAATCATTCATATCAATATTTCCTAAAACAGGAAGAATTGACCCTCAGAGTTTAACTACTTAACACAAAGATCCACTTTCAGAAGATTAAACTTCCAGAAAGTGCAACAGTCATAAAAATTACTATTTAGTAATCAAATTCAAATGAGAAAGGAGCTGCTGTTAAAATGAAGGATTCTCAATAGTAGAGGCTATTTAAAAATCAAACAAGTTCTAATCTAGTTGCTCCTTAAATTAATTTCAGAGCTGTGGTGCCATTCTGTCAGTGGCAGCTGTTTTGAAAGGTACTTGCCACTCCCTTACGTCCCCAGATACTCATTTCTGCGCTCCAGAGGTGCCAATCCAATTGTTTGCATGACTGTGTTCCAAGTCAGGGTTTCAAGAACTATCCCAGTTAAAGGGAAAAACACTAATCAAAATCAAACCAGTAAAAATATCCCAATAAAGCACTGTTTTAAAAATACAGTCTATACAACAAATATCCAAAAAGCTGAAGTGACAAGCTGAGAGAAAAGTAACAGAAACATCTTAAATTGGATTTTTCCCCTCCGTGGAATAACAGAGCCACAGCTTCAGAAGAGGGAAAATCATTCACATCTGGCAAGAGACTGTACTCCTACTTTCTCCCTCCTCCCCTTTTTCCAAGTCTTCCCAAAAAAAAAAAAAAAGAAACCCCACCCATGCCTAACAAGTTCTACTTTACTCCCTAAGAAATTGGAAGAATTATACAAAGTGCAAAACCAACAAAAGTTGGAATCAAGTCTTTTTTTTTTCTGGGTTTCAGTAGAAGGCAAGATGGAACTCCCTGCAACTCTTACTCCAAGACAGAGACGCAAAGACAGTAGAATATATGGGAGAAATAAGAGGAGAATTAGGAAAAGCACATAATGGAATGTCAATGCATTTGTTTAAAACAAACAAACAAAAACCAAACAAAAACTCCAGCCATTAAAGTATTTTCTTCCAAGACAGAGGAAAAAAAGACAAAGAAAAGGATATGAAGTTCACTATACCGGAAAAAAGAAACCATGTTACCACGTTTGTGAAGTGAAATCTCTTGGTTTTGTGCCTCTATTTGAATAGGTATGTATTATGACAATTCAACATTCCAGACAAACATCATAAAACATTGATATGAAACAAGGCTGAGCTCCAAAGACTAGCTTTGACTAGATTATTGTTGTGTCTTCTGATTCAATATACATAACACTTGCTGTAATGTGTAAAACGAGGAAAATCTGGTGGGTTTACTTGCTTAAAATGGAAATTGATGGCTTCATGAACAGCCCACTTCCCAAAGCATGATTTTTATTTAGAAATGTGCCATATTCCATAAACACCAACAGAGAATGCTGTGTGGAGGTCTGCAAGTTTTTCTGGATGAAAAACAGGCTATTAATATGACTGTCAGAGACTACATCGTCACAAGTCATGCTACTCTAACTCAATTACACAGTCAGTGAACAATTTCTGCATGAACACAAGTGTTTAATAAAATAAATATACACTTACCATGTTCACCTTCTCAACTACAGAAAAAATCCTACACATTAAAAAAAAAAGCAAAACCATAAAACAACCTGCTCCCCAAAAGACTATGAACAGGAGTTTAATTGTAAGATATATGAGTTGGTTATCATTAATAACATAACCCATCGACTTTGATTTACTTGTCTTGGCTATTCTTTCACAAAACCAAATCAGGAAAAAAAAACCAAACATTCTTTCTAAATATGTATGTTTCACAGAAAATTCCTATTTCGGTATTTCCCACCTAGCCTGAGATAACAGAGCTTCAATCTAAGACCTCCAAATATTTAGACCTGTAGACACAGGATGAAATTCTTGCCTCAACTTAACAGTTTTACCTTCAACATATTCAAAGCAACAAGGAATCCATTTCCAGAAGTTAAATAGGATGCACTAATCCCATTCCTCTTACACTGCACCAACAGTTGAGGAACCATCAACAAGCTTATGACTTTACTAAGTTTCTGGGCAAGATGAACTGTAGGAAAGTTAGCACAATAAAAATACTGTAGGTTATAAAGACAGCTAGTCTAATGAGAGCTTTGAACATCTGGGTTCCCCATCCCGTAAACTTCCCGTAGCTCCCTATTCTACTTCTTTCCTTCTGACAGACTATGTTCATGCTCCTTTTACATTACAATAAAAGACACACTTAAGGAAGGCATTGTAGAATTGTGTAAAAGAAAAGAGTAAAAGAAAGAGTAAACTTATATCAGATTACTGTACAAAGTACTTCCTAAGGTGAGCACCACAGAAATAGAACTTGGAGCAGAGGTCCCAACCAAGCTTCAGAAGAATTCATAGAGCCCAACCTACAGAGATAGTCTTCAACCCTTCATGCATTCTTCAGTCATGGAAATGAACTCATTTCAAGTTTTCCTTTGGAAAAAATAAAACCAAAATTCAACAAAGAAACAAGAAATACCCACACCAAACAAAAAAACCCACATATTAATGCATTATGAGTACAAACCAGTACTACATGCCTGAGCTTATATACACATTCCACGTAAACACCTGCTGTTTTGGGTAGGTGCTTTAACTGCCTATGACAAACTATATTTAACATGCACGTGTGCTTTTCACCTGTCCTCCTCCAAATAATTCAATCCACAAGGACTGATCTTAAACATGCAGAAGAATTGCAGTAGCTATCATTTTAATTCATTATTTTCATTCTGCTGGTAGCATTCACCTTTTTTTTCCCCCCCCACAACACACTTTTTTCCAAAACTAAAAGCAATAAATCTCAACATGTGTCTTTGTAAAACCCAAGTCCACTATTCACTAGACAAGCAACTTCTGACATATTAGAAATGAAAGTAGGAGCTCAAAGTATTCATTCAAAAATATCTATCTTCATCAAGCATATTAAATGTTGTACCTGTATTTGAAAAAATGTAAAATTTACCTATTTTTCTTAATCTAAAATTATCTGGAAAGCTATTTAACAACGTATTTACAGAAAATTTTTAGATGTGACCTCCGAGGTTGATACCATTTAGGAATGTGGGAAAGTACTCAGAATACTTCTGAAGTATCTCACCTAAATGCTGCAGATGTTTGTACTGAATACACGATACAAAACAAAAGCTGCATTCTGTTCTTCAAGGGTGTATTTATTTCCAAATATAAAATAATACAACCATTCTAAACTGTCAGTGCAATCTCACACACCAGTAGCATGTTTTAATGATGGTTTTGGCTCATTCGAGAGATACAGAAACCCAACTGATTTGAGTGGTGGTTTAGTAAATCTGAAAGGACCTCTCTAACATTAAGATTTCACGACCTACCTTCACCTGACCTCAGTGCTTCACAAACTTCACACACAGTAAATAGCAGCAGTAAATACTAAAGAATCATAAGAATTAATACTCCAATACAGAAACTATGCTCAGTTTTGTTTCTAATGCTCCCAGAATTTTAAGAAGATTATACTTTCAAGTGACACTGTCTACTTGGAATCCAGTCAGTTTAAAAAGAAGCAAAATGGATTTACATTCATTTCACATTCCTCAGCTATCCTAATCCTTCTGACAGTTTTTACAGTTTTAAGAACCTGGCTGCAGCAAAATAACGACTTAGAAGAAAACAAAGTAAACGTACTAACACAATTTATGTCCTTGAAACTTCATTGCTTGTATCAATTCTGGATGAAATATTTATTGACAAAACCTTGATTATTATGTTGATAAGCATTTATATTTTTTTTTTCTCTTTTTTTTTTAAACCAAGTTACTATAAAAAACACATGTCTCTGGAAAGACAAAGGAAAAACTTTTTTTTTTTTTTTCCCCTCTCCGGAGTGGAACAAATTACATCTTCTAAAAATTGAATGTCAATGGCTGGCAGCCCAATTCTGTTTCATCTTTCAGCATAAGGACAGGAAGTAAGGTCACTGTCAGCTTCTAATTGAAAACATCTTCAAACCAGATTTCTGCTCTAGATTAGGATTTTGTTCTATGACACGCAGTTTCTATCCCAATGTACCACACAAGTTAGTCCAAATTCAGCACTAGTTCCAGTTTTAAATACAGACATCCACTGGAGAAGTTACCTAATCAGAATCCAATGTAGATGATAAACAACCGTCTTCCTTCTATTCAAAAAGTAACACTATATTAGCCCAGAGGGGTTTGCTACATAAATGCTTGGGAGTTTTGTCTCCAAATAATGCTGAACTAAATGATTGGGGCTCATTGCAATCTGCATACATGAGGTGGAATTTATTTATAACAGAATTATGGGCCACAGGAAAAGCTGAGACAGGCTCAACATCTAATCAAGTTCACACCCAGCTACAAGGAGAATAAATAGTCCTTGAACCACCCTGCAGTATCAAACAATTGCCCTTAAATTAGGAAATAATTTTTACTTAGTGATTATCCAGTTTAGTTCCATACACTACTGGCTGGAAAGTGAACAAAAAAGAGACCCTTCTTGTTTAAGAAATGATACTAGTCTGATTTTTCTTGTTCGGCTTGAAAACACTCAATAGGAAATCCATGTGTGTGAATTAAGAAAAAATAGGCTGAAAACAATCTGTAAATTGTATCAATACTACTAAAGAAAAAACATCTTTACCTGCATTTTCTACCTGTCCTATGTGACCATTTCTTTTCAGATGCATTTACAGTCCTCAAATATACCTTACCAGGCAGACCATGAGTTTCCTACTAAGGCTGAGCCCAGCTACTCGTTTAGGAAATGCCCTATGCAAGTGTATTAGTTTCTTCTGTGTAGCTCTGGGATAACTGCTAAAGTGAGGATGCTCAGGCTGAATACTCAAGAGCCGTGATAGCCTCCAATTTACCAGTATCAAGCAGCCCCCTTCATACCACACAGCACTTCTCAACTAAGCCTTCTAGCATCAATACCCTAATCCACTTCCCTAATTTCATTCACTCCTACAGCAGCCCCGGCCCCTAGCATTATCTTTGCTATTCCTTATTTCAGTGTCTTTCTGATCAAAGTTCCTATCCTCACTCTCTCCCTTACCCTCCCATGCTAAGCGAGTTCAGATAAAGGGCACAAAGAGAGGTCCCTGCTGTCTTACCTGTCCAGAAAAGCTTTGTCAGGACACACTCGCTCCAAAGCTGAGAAGTGCTGCAAGCACCTGAGCAGAGGCCAGCAAGCACACAGCTCTGGCCAGGACATCCACACTGCCCTCCCAGTGGAAACTGGCCACTTCCCAGTCACCAAGTGGAGCACCCCATGTCTCTCAGCTGTTGAAGAACAGAAGCTATGCATTCTCCTTTGATACAGACCCCTGGCCATGCGCTGCACTGGCCAGCAGCACATACAACACAAATAACTGAAAGATATAAACTAGTGCTATTTATTTATTCTGTCTCACGATTATCTTGCATCACTTAGGATCTCTTCCTTGGTAAGGGCAAGGGTAAATGCTAAATTCTGTGCCAAGATGACAAATTCCCAGCTTGCCCAACTATACATTCCATAGAAATATCAATGAAGTGTTCTGAGCACTAATACTGCTTCTCTTCCCATCCCATCTGTTAGATAAACAAAGGCTAGTGATTCACTTGATGAAAAAGGGCAAGACATACAGAACCACATCCACACCATTTACTCATACCTGTCCTCTCAGTGATGATCTACTCAGTATTATAAAATGCTTAATAAACTGAACTTCCACGGACTACTTAAAAAATTAGCATGTTCCTCCTGCCCGTTATTACTAAGGATAAAATTACTACACAAGGATTACAAAACATTCTTTGAAACTTTACAGAACTGTTAAGCCTAAAATCAATCACTCTAAAGTCAGGGAGTGGAATTACTGAGGTTACCTATGAAATCCTTATTCAGCTTCTCTGCATAAACATTATGATGCAATATTTAACTGTATGACCACAAATTGTTCCCCTACTTGAACTGCACACCAAAGTCTTCAATAATGAACAGATACCGGCCCCAGTGATGCAGTCTGCACATAAATTACATTATTTGTAGAATCCCACAAAAACAGAATTGCAAAATATTTCAGGAGGTCTTCTACTCCATCCTTTCACACTGCTGTGAAATCACTGTTGCTATCTACTTCCATTCATCTAGGATTTTGTTCTAGATTAAGGAACCCCAGCAGTTCTGTGAACTGTGTCCAGTAGCCTCTCTCCTCCTTGAAGGACAAGAACCTATACTAGACAGCATCCCAGCTGAAACTCTTCTGCCACTGAAGAGAATGAACAAGTTATCACACAGGATATACTAAAGACTATAACCCAAGTGTTCAACGAGATCCAGCACCATCGTGATCTTGTCCAATCACATTCTGCTTGTAATCCACGACAAACACCAGATCCCTTCATACAACACTGTTGCACTGCCTGTTCCCCATCCAACAGCTCTGCAGGTTTTCAGCCTCTTCATTATGACACTACAATGCATGCTCCTTACTGAAAAGCACCTGGATTTTCAGGCCCTTTTACTATGGTTCCAGGATTCCTCCCTCCTCCTCCCCTTACTTGGCGGTGAATTTTAGCCTCTTACTCTCTACTTCAAACCACGAGACCAGACACAGTATCTTGACCAGATGGCTAAAGCCAATTCAAAATTCTAAACAAGGAATTAATTCATAGAAGCCTCTCTAAATAAGAATGGAAACCAGAAGAGGACTAAAGGAATTCGAAAATGTTTGTGTGTGAAGAACAAGGAGGTAGGGACGTAGGCTGAAACTGCTAAAACTGAAAATGAGCAACATACATCAGCAATCACAAATATCTTTTTATGAAGAATTGATTTAAAAGAAAAAAAAAAAAGAGAACACCAGAACAAAACAATAAAATCCTACTACACTTTAATACAACATAGTACATTGTACAAAAGTCTTTGGGTTTCTGATGAACTTTTTTTTTTTGTGTTCTGACTGTTACTGTATCTGAACATTTTGTACTATTTTGAAAAATCAAACAAGGAATTACATCTAAGAAATTACATTTTCCAAGTGGTGAAACTAAGAAAAAAAGTCAAATTCTGAGTGCCTAATTTGAAACATTAGTGAGTATTTAGAATAACAGATACAACATCTATTGAAGAAGGGCTCCCCTTGACTTCCTTGACAGCTGCAAGCACGCAGCGTTTCTGCAACACAGGTCCCAGAGGTCTCACGTCCAGTAAATGAGGAACACACAGGTAGTGACCACCTGTGGGAAGCTTGGTTTAAACAACTTCCTCACATCACTGAAACTCTGCAATAGCAACACAATTCCATTGTCTAGGACAGGATTTAATCAAATTAACAGCGAAACCTTTATCAAACTTCCATGTCCCTTGCCTCATTCATTTCACACCTTCAAACACCTGCTACAAAAGGAGCAAGAGTCCTACAGATAACTTCATGTGCCATACAACACCCATTTCTTCCCAGAGCAGCATCAGTTTTGCACGATGAATACAATCAGGGTCCTGTGTCTGTGTGCATGTACAGATATTTATGTGCAGGTGCCTGTATAGCTACAAATATTATCTATATGGATATAAACTTTGTGATCATGTGAGTATAGCTGTACCAAAACGTACAGGCACAGAAGTTTAAAATAGTACAGGTTATTGTAATATCAATATTTCCAACTTGCTGATTTTTGCCTTTGCAGTCTTCGTATGTTGCTACAATTTCTGCAGAGGTTTTCCAGTTTTGAAAATAAACTCTGAAAAACACTTCTGTCACAAGGCTGAAACACGAACGTTGATGAAACATTCAAGGAGTAGCAGCAGATTATCATGCTCCTGGCTGAGAGGAAAAAAAGGCCAACACTCTGAAGCCCTGGGTTCCATGCCAAATTCTGTCAAAAGCGTCCCAGAGCAGTGGGCACACACTTAGCTGTTCCTAAATTCCAAGTTTGATGCTTTTGACCATATCTCTTCCAGTCTTGTCCCAGTCCCTTATCTTCCCTAATTCTGATTCTTTGTTTCAACCCTATTTTTTTGAGGTTTATTTTCCTTTTTTATTCTGAATATATCTGTGTTTCCCAGTGTGCTTATCCTACTACCAGGCTACACTGCTCATTTCTTCTATGATTAATTTCTGCATTGCAGTTTCCCTCATCCACACACCTATTTCCCACTCCTGACCCAATGTCTTGCCTCCTAACCTTTGTGCCCTGCCAGTTACAGGTTCTTTCACCTCACAAAACCTCTTGCAATTAGTGTCTCTCTCTTCCCCTCCTACTCCCACAGCTCCCAGGTTTCTGCACACATCTCCTCAATGAGCAGAACAGTGTCCAGAACAGATCCGTAGACCCTTCTCTTACTCCTGCTGCTTAACTAAATCTGAGTCCCATGCTGACTCCTTCTAAAACCCTTCTCTCAGGCCTAATGCAATCAAGTAGCACCACATGGCAGATGCCCATGCTCCCCTAAAGAAAGTAAAGCACTCTATTCCATAGCACAGACACATCCTTAAACACAAGGCAGGGAGGTGCCAATTCTTAGTCCCAAAGCTTAATCCAGGCCAACTTTGGGAGCAGTTTAGATAGACTTTCACAGGAAAGTCCAAACTTTCACATATCATTTTGGGCTACAGAAGCACACTCAGTACATCTGCCCAGGTGCCCCATATAGCCTCCCGATCAATATTAATAGGTAGATGAGGTTCCATGAGAATAGGCTATACCCAAGTTTTAGCAGACAAAAAAAATGCATCATCCATATCACAGCCATGTGTGCCTAAATTCAGTTGTTACAAGCTATTCAAAAAAATCACTTTCAAAGCAGCAGCAGAGAAAACATCCCCTTCAGTGCAGACACAATCTGCCAAAGTTTAACTGCACGCTCCAAAGCATAATGGTATTAAAGTTGTTCAGAAAAGAAGCCGGCAGAACTCAAAAGCAGAAGCCATTGTTTTCCCCTTGCCTCAACATCAGAAGTAGCTGAACTCTTTGAACTGACATTTTGCAAAGAAAAAAAAAGCTAAAGCCCAAAGCAAAATGCACAATTTATACCATTTCAATTGAAATAGTTAAGTTTGTTCTCAACTCCACTGCAAAGCAGTAATATTTCTTACAAGCAACATATAGCATCTTACAGCCTTAGTAAGAGCTAGCACAATCAGCCCAGACCATCATTTGCCAGTATTAATCCTGTGCTTTTTATATGCAATTAATTATGTCGACATAATCGGTGATGTGAGTATCGATGCTCAGCTGTTATCTTTTCCCCATCTCATGCATTAGGAAGAAGACACCACTAATCCACTGCTCTTATGAAAAGTTTTCCCTTAGTCTTCCAAACCAGCTGTCTCCAATAAGATCAACAGCTGAAAACACAGCACATATAGGGAGTGTCAATCAAATCTGTTTATTGAGTTCATGTGTGTTTAGCAACCACTAAAGAAAAGCACAGAAGTACACGACTTTTAAAGGTCTAAAAGACACCATCTCGCACAACACCAGAGTGCAAAACTGGCCACACTGACAAGGACTCCATGAAAATACAATTCTTACACATAAGCCAAAAAAAAAAAATTTAAATTAAATTAAGTCTGCATTGGTCTCTTAATGCTACTATTTGACTTGACTTTGGGGTTCCAAAAGAAAATTTAAAAGACTACTTGTGCTATTTCCTTATGGCTTTTTACTTATCCACAGGTTCCCACGACACACTCGTTTTAATAACTCTTATGCCATTAGTGTTATTCATGCTGTATGCCACAACGGGACAGGATGAAGACACACTAGCAGTTAAGAACATCGTCCATAATAACTCTTGCACAATTAGTGTTATTCATACTGTATGCCACAATGGGCAAGGCTGGAGACTCACTGGTAGTTTAGGAGATCAGCCATAAACAGATTTACTTTCAAATGAAGGAAAGCCACAGCTCCCGCAGCTGAAGTGAGACCGTATTATGAAGAAATCTATTCTGCTTTCCTTATCTCCCAAGCAACTCGACACACACACACTCATTCTGAATTGAGAAATAAGAACCGGGTAGTCAGAACCTGACACTTACCACAACTGTCAGCTTCCCAAGACCTCTTAGAAAAGATCTGTGCTGCAGCAAGAATCACCACTCTTTAATGTGCCCAGCGCCTGAAATCTATTACTCAAGGTAGGTCAAAGCTGTTAAAACCTACTTTGTTAAAGGCATGCTATATTTCAAGTCCCAGCCCTGTCTGAGAAACCTAAGACCTTGCTTCACAGAAAACAAATGTCACTCACAAAAAAGACACAACTGAACAAAAAGCTGCACTGTCCACTAGCTTGTTTAGCACTCTAAGTTCTTGAAAGAACATGCAAACAAAAAACACATTTCCTCTGGCAAGATTACAAGCGTAGCTTGTAGACACGAGGCTGAAACAAATAGAGCAAGCACAGTATAGAACGCAGTCTTAAAGGGAATCCTCCAAACATATGGGTCTTCTGTGAAAATGAACTGGAAGCAAGCTTGACAAGCTGAACTGGCCTCAAGAGACACGATGCCAACTCGAGTGTCTGCAACACACTCAGGCAATTAAGTTGAATAAACAATATCCTGCAAAGTGTCCCATAAGGCAGCTACATCTGATTCCTTGCCTGACCTCCACAACTTGTCTTTGGTCCTTGAATCTCTGAGGAGACTCACTTAAGACTTCTTCCAAGTCTGGCACATAGCTCTCCTCTCTCCCATGAAAACAGCCCAGCAAGACAAGATAAATCCTCCTCAGAGCCAGTGAAGGAGTTACACAGATTGTGCAATGGAACAAAAGCATAAACACAGGCTGGGCTGAGCAGTGAGATACTCACAAAGCCTGACCAAAGCACTAGTTCTGAGGTGCTCTAATACATACCTACCTTTAGCATACTACCCACATACTAAGAGTTTAGCATCTGCTTAATTGTGGAAGCTGAAGCCCTGAATCAGCAACATGTGACTTCAGTGGGAGCTGGATCAAGCGTTCCAAAACCCTAGTTGATTTACTACTAAATTTTCTTAAGTACTGACATTCGCTTTGCTATTTCAACTGCAAGCAAGTGGCTCTAACAGCCATTCCACTCTTACTGCATAACTCAAAGCTGTGGGAGTTTACTCTTGCTGTTCCTAAACTGGTCAAGACCAAATGGCACTGAACAGCAAATGAAGAGAAATACTCAGGGAGCTGTAAATCTGTTGAGCATGAACTGCACCCAAGAAAGATACTCAAGGGAGTTGTAAATCTGTTGAGCAATTAAGTGAATGTTGTCCAAGCCTACTGCATATGACCAGTACACATTTCTTCTGTTGCACACCACCTATCATACCATCAAAGCATTTCACGGCTAAAGGGAAGATTAGGATAAAGGCTGTGCCCTGAATTTTTAAATATTATGGGCCCAAGACAGAGAAACTGGACTCCTATCAAGCTTTTTAATAAAGCATTTCATCTTAGCTGAAAAGGAACAAAATATTCTTGTTCTCTGCAACCTGCAGTCTTTAAATCTGTGTGATCAGTGGACTATTTCTAGGATGTCTATGGAAAGCATCCTCTGAAGATAAAGTTTACTCTTAGCATGCTAAAGTTTATCATACATGATTCCCGTGCTCAGTGGAAAGACAGAGCATAGAGGGCTTGCAAATCAAATCAGCTTGAAGGCTCCTGCCCTAGACTGAGCGTGAAAACATCGCTCTGGGTGAGATCTGTTGTCTCAAGAGTGCTCTCTTCCAGCAGCCCAAGCACTAGCTAAGTTACATAATATTTCTACTGCTGTTTTTAAGTTATACAAGCACACACATCAATCACACAAAAGTTTACAGAAATCCACAGCCATGTTTAATTAAGGACTACTAAGTATTAGACAAACAATTAAACCAAAGCCTTCACTGACTTACTACGAACATCTATAAAAAGAAACCCAGCCACTCTATTAATCTCAAAGAGGGGAAAAAAAACCCTAAGCAAATCTCCAACTTATGAGCGTACTGCTTTGCCTTCTTCTATTTGTACATAAATTCTGTTCTGCTCCAGAGAAAGAGTCTCTGAGGCTTAACAGAAATTACCGACTTTCACATAGGCTGGAAATGGAACATCTCCTGTTGGCTACAAAGGGAGCTGGAGCAGAACTTAACTTCCCTGAAAAAGCTAACCAGTCAGTACCAAAACATGAACTACTTTGCTGAAGTGGAAATGCAGTATTATTAAAAAGATAAGTATGTTTCATAACACCAAGGCTTCTAAAGGACCCAACAATCACCATGATTCTCATGTTTAAATAAGAGAATCAGCATTGCTTGGACCACTTAAGTTAATACAGGATCTTATCAGTTTTTATCACTTCTTACCATTTATCAACTTATTGACGTTGATAAAAATGTATTACTTTATACCAGTTATCTACCAAAAAGAAAACCTATAGCCACAGCAAAACTGTCCCTTTCTATGAAATTACAGTCGTTGTATTTTTTTAAAACAAGTATTAAACACGAACCAAGAAGTGCTATGGGAACAGAACTAAATGAGACGTCTTTGTGATTGCACTGTCTGCTTAACTACAGACCAATTTTGCTATCTAGAGCCACTAGAGAAAAGAAGGCAGAAGAAAGAGGGTCACTGATTCATAGCTATTTTGAAATACCTACTGAATACACACTCTGAAGCCCGAACAGCCCTCGCCACACACAAGGCATGCCACGGCTGTGGTCGGAAAGCAGCTTTGTGCGGTTCGAGGGGCTCTGACCCTTCCTAACCGGAAAGGCGAAGAAGCAGCGGGCTGCCCCGCACCCCGCAGGTGCTGCAACGGCCTGACCCGCGGCACCCCCAAACGCCCCGGGCACTCCGAGAGCAGCAAGCGGGGGACAGGGAAGCAGGCGCTGCGACAACTCCGGGCGACCGCCGTTTGGCGCAGGACATCCCACACGCCCCGAACACCGGGCCCCCCCCGACGGTTTGGGACAGCCCTGCCACCGACAGCCCTCCCCACACCGGTTCTC
>WTSP01008997.1:10062-22694 GCA_025331215.1 Actenoides lindsayi
CAGAGATCTACTTGAGAGAGTCCAACAGAAGCTATGAAGATGATGAAGGGGCTGGAACATCTCTCTGACAAGGAAAGACTGAGAGCCCTGGGGCTGTTTAGCCTGAAGAGAAGAAGGCTGAGAGGGGATCTAATGAATGTCTATAAGTCCATGAGGGCTGAGTGTCAAGAAGGCAGGGACAACCTCTTCTCACTTGTGCATTATGATAGGACAGGCAGCAATGGATTCAAGTTCAAGTACAGGAAGTTATACCTCAACATGAGGAAGAACTTCTTTACTGTAAGGTTTGTAGTGCATTGAAACAGACTCCCCAGAGAGGTTGTAGAATTTCCTTCTCTTGAGACTTTCAAGATCTGTCTGGATGCATTTCTGAGTGATCTGCTCTAGTTTTGTTCTGCTCTGGGAGGGGGGGTTGGACTCAATCTTCAGATGTCCCTTCCAAACCCTAACATGCTGTGATTCTGTGATTTCTACATTCTCCAACTTCCTAATTTTACATCTTTGCAAGGGTTTGATTTGATTATCTCAGATGAGCATCTGAGATCACAACAGGCGTGTTGCACACGTTCACTGATATTCAGGTAGAGATCTGCCTCCACCCACTGATGTTCTTCAATCCACAGTGGATGACAGAAGCGATGTCTTTGTATCAAGATGTCACATCATCATGAAGCCATGGAGAGACAAGAAAAAGACATGGCTCTGTGGAGCAGAGCCAGAGGAGGCCACAAAGATTATGTGAAGGTGGAACACATCTGCTGTGCTGGAAAGGGTGAGAGAGTTGGGGTTGTAGAGAAGGCTCTGGAGGGACCTTCTTGTGGTCTTTCAGGACTTCAAGGGGGACTATAAGAAAGATGGGGAGGGACTTTTTAGCAGGGCTTGTTAGAACAGAACAAGGGGTTATGCTTTGAAACTAAAAGAGGGAGATTAAGACTGGAGAGAAGGAAGAAATTTTGATGCTGAGGGTGGTGAGACCCTGTCCCAGGTTGCCCAGAGAGGTGGTCAATGCCCCATCCCTGGAACCATTCCACATGAGGTTGGCCAGGGCTCTGAGCACCCTGCTCTAGTTGCAGATGTCCCTGCTCCCTGAAGGGGGGTTGGACTAGGTGACCTTTAAAGGTCCCTTCCAACCCGAACCATTCAACGATCTAAAAGAGAAAAGAAAATTGAAGGGGGAGAACTGCATTCTGACGCTGCTGACACAAAAGTCTCCCATCTCCAAGCTTGCTTTGTATTTCATAGAGGTGGGACTTGAAAGCTCACTGCTTTAAGAAATACTTGGAAATTAGAGAGATAATGGCACCAGGTTTAGGTGACGTTTCAGTGTCAGCACTCAACAGGACCTCGGCCACCCGCAAGCATAAGTAGAGTATCATAAATTTGTTTCTTTCCTTTTCTGGGTGTATCTAGAAATGTTGACGCAGTGAATGACAATCAAGCTGTGCTTTCTACTTTCACTTTTAACGGGCCCTGTTCTTGGCTCCAAGGAGGGGGCTGTCAGCCCCTGAGCTACAGGAACGGGTGGAAAGCGCAATCATCTCCTGCCAAAGACGAATAAAGTGCAAGGAAAGAAAAGGGGCTGGAAGGTGCTGAATGGTTCAACGTCCCCAGCTGCAGGAGCCACTTCATTAACTGCTTCAATGTTCCTTTTTTTTTTTTTTCTTCCCCATTTTTTCTTTGTTTTGTGGTGTTTTTTCCCCCCTTTGGCTCAGTGCATGTGTCTGTCATCCTGCCCACGAGTGTGCCTCCTGCCTGCAGCTCTGTGGCCCCAGTTCAGGCATCCATCTCCCATACCAGGATGCAGCATGACATGAAAGAAATAAAAAGAAGACAGCTTTACATTTTACACCGGCAATGTCACCTCGTTACACCTCCCATGGGACAGAGTCTGCCCCCTGCCAGGACATCCACAGTGCAAACTTGATGCACCTCAAAGTTCAGGCTCCAGGGAGCCACGGAGGACATTTCTTATCCCAAGGTAACTTCCCCCAGTGTGCTCCAGAAAAGTCTGGCAATTTCTGAAGCTCACTGGAAACCACTCAATGGCTGGGGACTCTCCCCTGTCCCCTCCATTGCTTGGCCCTTCCTCCACATCCCCTCTTCATACCTTGGAAACCCCTGGGGAGTCCAAACAGGCCAGAAGCCCATTGAGTCAGAATCTGGACCCTTGCTTTGATTCCTGCACCCCAAGGTGACTGGGCAGGGTAGGACGTGGGTGGCACAGATGAAGGGCTGATGGCTCTGTTTCACAAACTTATGAGGAAAGAGGCATGAAGACAGAGGCAATGACTTACCCAAGGGCAGGGATGTCTTGCCAGCTTCAGAGCAAGTGTGGTGGGCAACAGTGACCCTGTGAAATGGTCATGGAGGTACAATCCTGAGTTGTCCTACAAACTGAGCTTGTTTCTCCTTCATAGGGAAAAGCAGCTGGTCCTAAGGAGCACACTGACGTGGTGGGGCAGCTATTCTGGGGCCAGACATCCACAGAGCCATGGTGTCCTCCTCCCAGTAAGCTACATCAGTTCTGCCTCAAATGCAGAACCTAACCTTGGCCAGGTCTACCTGTGACCAATAGCTCAGTCTCAGAGTGGAGCTGCCAGCATGGAGATGAAGATGGCTGTAGGCTCTACCCCACTGACACTCAAGCTGTTTCCTTACAGTGTTACATCTCCTACTACGCATTCAGCAGGACCTTTCTCCCATGTTGAGGCTGTCATATCACCTGGATATTTAGTTCCAAGGAGGCCACAGTGTTAAAAGGAAGCCTGAGAGATGTTAAATCAGCCTTGTTATGAATGAAAGTGTCCAGAAAGCCCAGAGGGCCCTAGTAATTTCATAGTAGGCTGAATCACGAGCTCTCAGTTTTGCTGTTTGCAAAGTGCCTGGTGTGCAGAGACCTCAGAAGTCTTGGCAAGAATGCTGACAGTGATGAGATACAGCAAGAGAAAAGCAGCTGCACAGAGAAAGACACCCCTGGAGATGACTCATCCAACTTACCCCAACTTAACGGCTCCTCCATTTCATTTGCAGAGGATCTGGAGCATCTCAGTGCAGGAGGAAGACAGAGGCCAGTAAATCAGACCGGAGCTACAGAAAATGTTTGTGCCGTGGGTTGGAAGGCACGGGCAGATGCTCCCTGGAGCAGCATGGGCTCTCCATTGTCAGAGGTTGAAGAATATAAGGGCAATTATACCAGGACAGACCAAAGAACTGGCACCAGGCTCCATCAGGGATCAGGTTAAAATCTGAAAGGACCTGGGTTTTGCTCCAACTGTCTTCTGAAATGTCTGGATCTTGTTGCTGTGGGAAATTGGAAGTCAGATTAGATGGACTAAGGAGATGGATCCGTCCTGTCTTCCAAGATGTTACTAGGAATTAAAAGTCTGGTTGCTCTCTCCAGTGTGTGCAGTGTAAAGATGTGTTCTCCTGAGACAACCAAGAAGTTTTGGTCTTCTCCATCTCAATCTCACAAACTCTGAGACGTGGATAAGTGAGAAATGAGCACGCAAAGGGATCGTTGAAATCACCACTAAAGCATCAGCCTGAGCCTCTCAGCCTCAGACCTTGCTCAAGACCTCAGTGGAGTTGGAGAGTTTCAGCACAGGTCTCCGTAATCACAGTTCCAGGTTCTCCCTTACATGACTGGAGGGGCAACAGTGAGACCTAACCTCCCAGGACACTTTTGTTGCAAGAGACATTCAAGCCAATGCCAAAAAGTGGATGTGGGCAGGTTACAGCACTCACTGTGCTCACTCTGGTGCTGGTCTCCACCTCAATGCGCATACAGGGACAGGTGGGATATATGAGTTGGCCTCTACAGCAACAAAACTGGGACAAGCACCCAGAAACACCAAGGTGATGAAGGTAAAAGTGGTCTGAGCTTCCATGCCATACCCACTCCTCCAAACTTGAAAGACGTTTAAGTAGCAGATGGGACCACAATGCACATCTCAGAGCCCCTGTGTTTCAGTGAAAAGACTGATCCAGGACCACCACCATGGGAGCTTTCCCCTTTCCCCTTCACCAAGCACATGTTGTCTGAGCAAGGCTCTGTTAGTCAAGAAGGTGCCTTTGATGCTGAATAAACAGTACAGTGAAGGGTTATGTTTTTTCAGCTCTCCACCATTATTTTCCAAAGGTACCCAAGCTTGCAGTGCAGCCCTTTATGAACTGGAAAGCTCCACTTGGACCATCTTCAAACTCAATGGGCAATCAGAGGCACTCTGCATCTTTCATGCCCAGCTCACACTTTTAATAGCTCTGCACGTGATGGGGCAAGGAAGAAAGAGCAAGGAGAAAAGCTGCACTTGAAGATCTGGTCCCTGGAAATCCCAGCCACACTACAGAGGTAAGGCTGAGCAGAGGATTTCATGGCCATTTGCTGCCATCTAGTGTCATCTGGACACCCAAAAATTTTGCCTGGTTTCATAAATTTCTCCTTAACTAGTCCTCACTCAAGTCCTGCTCATCCCATGGACCACAGACCACGTCTTACATTTGTGGGCGCATCAGGATGGACATCATCCATCTGCACTACCTGTGACCAGCTAGGTTAGGCAAAGTCAGCAAACGGACCATCGTGCATCACCACTAAGTTACGATTTTTTTCTTGTGTCTCTGCTCCAAAGCAGGGAGCCAGCTGATGGCTCAAGGGCAGAGGAGCTGGGTTGGTCTGGGCATGTGGACTGGGAGGGCTGTACTCAGCACTGCTGCCCTTGCCTGGAGAAAAGGGACGTGATGGGTCATTCCGCACCATGGTACTGCCAGTCTGCCTCGAGAAAAATCTGCTGATGCATGTGAGGACATCTCCCAGGCAGAGAAGGGGTCTTTGAGAAGGGTGAAAATATCTTTGAATACTTACTGTGCTGCTGAGCAGACTCCTGGACCAGTACATCTCTGCAGGAACCCCAAGATCAGAACTGGAGCTTTCTGTCATTTCCTTTCTACCCAAAATAGCTCAAATTTAGGCCACAAATGTGTGTGTCCTATGTACTTTGGATAGCCGAGGAGGGTGAAGACCCTGTATCTCCTCACTGGCAACACAAGGAGACGAAGGGGAGTGTGATGGACGTGTAGGTGACATTAACGGGCAAGAATCCAAGCCCAGGGACATGGCATCAGCTTGACATGATCACTCAATGGTTGGTCTCACAGTAAGGTGGGTTTTTTGATGGCCACGTTGTCATTCCTCACTTTGTCATTAAGCTAAATGGTCCGACGCATTGAGAAAAGTTTTCTCCAATCACTTCATCATTGCAGCGACTTCTCCAAACTCTCTCCCACTGTTTAACCCTCTGATAACACTTCTACTGGACAGTAGAAGGGAAGGTATTCACAGGCAGGGAGCAGGGTTTCCTCTGTCCAGAAGCTTCATAGTCTCTTCTTCACATCTGACCGTGTATGAAGTCTTTGAGAGATAGCTAAAAAGGATAGGACCTTGGGAAGGGTTAGGGACTAGTTAATTTATTCTGTTCTCTGGAGGTCATCTGAGGATGATCTCAAGAGGTTCCTTTCAACCTCATTGACATTGATTTCATGACTTATTATCAGAGTAAGAGGAGCTGCTGGAGCCTACATCCCACCTGGGTAACCACCAACCGAGAAAAATATGGAGGTACCAGAGATGCTTCAGGGAAGGCCCATGTGTAAGACCAAAGACTTCAAAACAAAATCTGATGATGAGAGGTAGGACAGCTATGGTTAAGGTGGCCTTCACCCCAACCTGCAATCGGCAGCCCATTTTGTAACACTGGGGATGATGAAACATCAGAAGAGTTTCCTGAGGGTTGTCCCTAAGCCAACACCATGAAAACCCTTTATATTAGTTGGACACATCTCAAAAAATGTGTCCTAGGACAGGTGGGATCTACACTAGGGTAGCTAACATGTCACACACAGTTGGACCCAATGATCCCAGGTTTAAGGGCTTAACAGAAGGGGTTCCAGGGATGCCTGTCTGCACCGGTGTGGTGGGACACCCTGAGTCCTTCGTGTCTAAAGGTTAAAGACCTTCTGAACAAGAAAAGAGTCAAAGGAGCCAGGGGACCGTACAAAGCCTTTGTTTTCATTTCAGACCCTGACAGAGCCATATGTCAAGTCATAGGAAAGTGGCATGGTATAGTCAACAGCACCTTTCATCTGAGGATTGTAAAGCCCTTTCAAGACATCAGTTTGTTCAACCTCACAACACCCCTGTGAGGTAGGTATTACCCCCCATTTTACAGACGGAGGGAAACTGAGGCACAGAGAAATGCCACGGCTTGGCCAAGGCTTTTGGGCAAGCCAATGACACAGGCAGGAGGTCTTCCTGCTCTTGTTCCCGGCTTGTGGCTCCTTCCCACTTTGGACAGCAGAGTGTTAGCACCTCACAGAGCCACTGCTGGGCTTGCCCCATGAGCAGGGAACCTGCAACGTTTATAGAGGGCTCCTGAGTCCCTTGAAAGCACCCTGGTAACCCGCTGCCACCAGCACTTCAGACATTAAACCATTTCCCAGACAGCTCCTCCTAACAGGTACGGCCCCAGGATTGTCACTGGTTTATCTTGTGCAATCAGGCAGGAGGCCAGGAGGAGTCCGAGAACTTGGATCCTTCATGGAAATGTCCCAGCACTGTACGGCACAGTCCAAACTGGAAAACACTTCTTTCTCATGGCAAATGTCTCCCTGGAGACAACGCCCAGCAGTGAACTCTGGTGTCAGTGGGTGGTGGGGGGATCCCACCAGGCCTGGAGGAGAAGGAGGAGGTAGCTAGAAGGATATTACACGGCTTTCTCTGTCACTGTCATCAGCATCTTAAGTCAGTGTTGGATGTTCTCTTGACCCTAAGTCACCCCAGCCCATGTGCAATGTCAAGAAAAAAAAAACACAAAAAGACTAAAACTGGGGGGTTAAATTGGCAAGGAAGTGATGCCGGGAACTGTGGTGGAGTCTCCATCGTAATAACCCCACCACCAGCCCACCCCAACCCTTAGTTATATCATGGTACCAATTTCCCCTCTCCTCCCCCCACCACTACAGTTTTTGTGCTGAATACATATTGTCTTACAAAAATAGTCCTCTGGTATCAAAAGACAAATAAAACAAGAGAGGAATAAAAGACCCCTGTCGCCAGCAGCAGTGCAAATCAGGAGAGCCAGCTCAGGAAGGATGGGCTTAAGGTGTCCTTGGTTTGTCACTTCTTCAAGGGGAAGGAGGTTGATTGGACTTTGATGGCTGGGACTGGCCTAAAGTGAGAAGAGAGAGAAAAGACAACTCATTTGAGTGCAGAGACCAGGCATCCACCACCTCCACAACAAACATCCTTCCACAGCTCAGGGAAGACAGACCAGCTGCTGTCCCTGAGCCCAGAGGGGACCTGGTACTGTCATGGTCATCCATGTCCTGTCTCAAGAATACAAACCTAAATTGTATTGTTTTGAGGTGTTCTCCTTTGGCGTACCCTCAAAACCCTGATAGGAGGCAGAGTCCACCAAAGCAGGTGGTGCCTCTGGGCAGTAAACAGCGGTGAGAACTGCCAGCCCACCAACTGCAGGAACCATGTCCCCAGAGAGGTTACTGCTCTCAGCTGCCCCAAAACAGCCAAGGTGGTTCGTGTGCTACCAAGAGATGTCACCAAACCAACCAATCCAGTAGGGATCTTATAGTCCATCCTGGGAATTATGGAAGATCTCACCTCATCCATCTAGGAAAGAAAACAGTTCCTTGGCCCTCTCTTACCGTGTTGGTGGTGTCAAGAAATGAATCCAGACCAGGACACAGGCACATCCTGCACAAGTCTGGCCCTGACAGTCAACACTTTTTAACATGGGCATCATTTCAAGACAGGATGTCCAGGGACTTCTCCAAGTGGGCAGCAAGGACAAAATTACACCATATGGGGAGGGAGCTGAGTTCAGCTGCTGGGCTGTACCAAATCTTTCACTTTTGAGACCACAGAACGGGCCTGTTTCATCTACTGGAAGAGATGAGCTACAGGGATTGAGTTACACTGAGACATTTTGAGGCATATTCAGCCTCTTTGTGGTGGCAACTACAGAGACATAGGAACCTAAAATAGTATAAGGGTCAAAGTAGTAATTAGCAAAGCAGAACATCTAGGGGATGAGGGCCAACCTCAGACCAACATGGTGCCTTCTCTCCATGGCTGAACATGGCCCACAAGCCTGGCTAGCAAGAGCAGATGCAAGCACAGTCCCTGGAAGCTCCACTGACCTGTTTGCAGTGATTTGGACTGAATCTCCCACCTCCAAACTGGAAAGCCCAACTCCTCCATTTCCTTGGGACAGAGGTGCCCAAGCCCTGCTATTTTTTGGGTGCCCTGCTCATCGAGGAGCCTCTGGGAAGGGGGACATTTAATCCCCAGTCTCCTGGGTCCCAGCCCAGTGTTTAACCAACGGTCACCCCCCACCAGCAGCAAAGACCATCCCCCCATGGTCCTGCATGGTGTCTGTGACTCACCTTTGAGGTGGCATTGGTCTGTAGGAAGGAAAGATGAAACAGAACATCAGTGCCCATCCCTTCACTCCACTGCCCCCCCAGCAGCTCACCAACAGCCCCCTCCGTGCTCTGGAATGAGGGGTCAGATGTACCCACCAAAGGATGGCATCTCCCTTAACCCATCAGGAGCCTCTAAGACCCAAGTCACAACCTTGGTCATCACTGGCCAACTTTGGCCAAACGCTGTGGGCTCCTGCCAGGTGGAGGCATGGCTGCAGATCCCAAACACCCACCGGTACCTTGCTCTGCTCCTGCACCATCCAAGAGTGAATCTGGGCACAGGGTTGTTTATGGATGTAGGGTCCCCATCTGGACAAACACTTTGGTTATGGTTGCTCTCCAGGCAGCAGGATCTCGGACATCTTCTGATTTCCTTTGTATCTGTTGCTGCTGCCCTAAATGCCCCGTACCAAAGATCCTCAATGCCCTACAGGCCAGTTACCACCAAGCTGGTGGCCTTCAAACTCCTCTGTAGCTACAGCAGTGGGTACAGACCCACACAGCCCAGGGCACAGAACATTTCTGCTGCTCCTCAGCAGCCTGACCGGTACACATCAGTCATATCAGAAAGTAGGAGAAACCCAGGTAAAGGCACCACGAGGGGCAGACCAGGGCACACCACACTGATATGTGGGATATCCCACCCAGATGTGACCCACAAGACCCTTCCACTGCGTCTGCCTGCAGGACCTCAGCAGTGGTGAGAGACAGCTCAGCTCCTCTCTCGACTTACTTTAATGGTCTTGTGAGGTGGCTCGTAGCACTCGTACCCGATGCCTTGAAATTGGTGGGAGGGACCATGACCAGCAGGGTCTGTCCATGTGCAGGAAGCAGCTCTTTGGCCAGAAGAGGACTTCCAGGCAGTGGCCGACGGGGAGGTTGGTGCTTTGGGCCAACCTGGCATCACAGTGTATGGAAAGAGACAACATCCTTAGAGGAGCATCCAGTGACTTCCTACAAACCTCTCTCCCCTACTGCAGAGACGAGATGCTTCAAAGTATGTGACAATGACGCTCAACCCACCTTAAAATACTCTCATTATCTAATGATCTTTCTTCACCATTGCAACAGATTCATCTCTTTAGGATGTTGTGACAGCTCCTCAGTAGTGCCCAACCCAAAAGAGCCACAGGCAGGTAAAAACCAGGGAATTTCTATGAGTCGGGCAGGAAATCACAGCCCACCAGAAATACTCACCAGTGGGGTCCTCACGGGGTTGCAGGGAAGAGGTTTCTTTGGAGGTGGCAGCTTAGCCTGGGAGATGACTGCTTTGGTGGGGACCATGGGTGATTTGCTGACTGGTGGAGGTGGCCTGGCAGGCTTGGGGTCTCTTGGGCGTGAAGGGATGGAGTGGGGAGCTGGGCGCAGAGGGTGGACAACGTTGACGGGCTGGGAGCCGGGCTGGTGAGAGCTGGGTTTGGGGAGGAACGCAGCTCGCGTTGCCTGCAGGGACAAGAAAAGCAGAAGCATGGAGGAAAAGCTCAGGTGTGCATTCCTGAGTGCTGAGAAACAGATGTCCCCTCAAGGTCTGGGTGCTAAGGGTTGCAGGAGGAGTACTGGGTATATTCTGCTTTCTGAGACCATCACTTTTACCATCCAGGCCAAAAGCTGAACACGTTTGCTCCTCACTAACCAAATGAGAGCACAGAGGGATAGGAGAAAGGGGCTGAACTCAGGAGATCTGGACCAGGGTCAGCCGTTGTGAAGCCATACCAGATTTCCACCAGAGTAAATTACGGAGATGGGAGACACCATCTGTTCTGCTTTGCTCTCAGCCACTCTGGCCATGCTCAAAACCCTTAAGTTCTTCCTAAATTCAGTCCCAGTCTTATCCATCCCAAGGTCACCAGAGGTGACACAACCAGCAGCAGAAGCATCTGCCTCCCCCAGAGATCCAGCACAAAGTCATCAGCAGGACTGCTGAGCCCCTGCAGTCCTGGGGGCTCTGGGATGCCACGGGGATGGGTCATTCCCAGAGGAGGCTCCTGGCCATCATCAGGGTCTTTTAGAGCAGGCAAAGCTCAACAGACTCACTTTCAGGAGGGACGTGTACTACTGACCAAGGGCTTGTGACATAGACACGGAGCACCAGTTGCACCAGTTGCTTGCCCAGTTGCTAGAGGGAGATGTATCAAGTCCCAGGGAGGAAAGCACACCTGGAAGGTGAGTCACTACTTACTTTACTGGTGTGGCTGGAGGTGGAAATGTTCCGCAAGGTGAAAGCAGCTTTGGGATGGCCACCGGTCGACATTCTGCTGATGGTTTTGTTCCTGCCCGGGATCACAAACGTAAATCACAGATGGCAAAATAAAGCAAACCAGTTTTGCAACAGCTGCCTCCCAAAACGTTGTGCATCAGCGAGACCCTGTCTCTGCTAACAGATTGCTACCAGACGGTCTTGCAGTGCTAGGGGAGCCGGGCTGACAAGTCTGTCTTGAGATAATGAGGGTAATGAAGGAGGTTGGTTGATTCTGGGTTGTGTATTTCTGGTATTTTTTTCTCAGGTTATTGCAGGGGCTCTAAAATAATGAGAAAATATCAGAGGAAATAATGAGAATATCTAAATTCAGCATTACTTTAGAGCCCTTCCAGCTCTTGCAGCCTGCGAGGAGCAGATGGCAAGGAAGCTCCTCGGAATCAGGCCATCTACATCATCACTCTCTGGGGTTGTCCTGTTCAACTGATCATTCCTGTCCTCTGTTCATGTGAGAACTGAGAGCTTCAGATTATCCCAGGAGAAAGCTCTTTATGTCTCAACCAGGTTTCATACCAGTTTCAAACAAGCCCTCTGCACCACCAGCAATCCCACAACCATTCCAACCAGGCTGGATGCCACCAGTGGCAAGAAAACAAGGTCTTAGGTTCTCACTGGGTCCTCAAGAGAGATGGGATTTATGGCACATCACCCACCTATATGTCTCCTGGCTCCTCCTCCTCAGCTCCTTTATCCATTTATTCAGGAGCGAGTTCTCCCGTCGGTACCAATAGTAGATGAGGATCATCAGGGCCGGGAGGAAGAGCAGGAAGATGAGCAGAAGGGTTATTAAGATGGCTTCATGATCTGGCAGGGAAAGCACAAAGATGAGTGTAGGGTTGGGAGAGCCAGCAGCCTCCAGCTTCACTCGATGGAAACATTGGTCCTGTCTGCCCATTCCTGGCCACCCAGGCTAGAGACGTTGTTGTTGGTCACACTTCCAAAAAGGGAGCAGTACCATCTGGTGGCCTCTGATAAAAATGGATGGCCACCAAGCAACAAGAGCTGGGCACAGGCTGTCAGTCTGCCTGAATGGACCTAACCCAGCACATCTGAAAGCAGAGCTGTCAGCAGCTTTATCGTCCCATCTCCCCTCTCCTGGCATTGCTCCATCCCCACCAGTGTCCCAAGGCACTGGACAAGAAGTCGTGACTCACTGTCACGCTGCACAGGGCCACTGTCCACGCTGCCACCCAGGCCTGGCTTCTCGCAGTAGGGGGGAGCCCAGCCAGCATCGCAGTGGCAGTTCTTGTTGCTGTTGCAGACCTGCAGAGAGAGGAGGAGGGTTGGAGACCACAAGGGATGTATGGAAATGATGGTCTGTATGGTAGGAATAAGAGCAGATGGCCAACAACAGGAGTTCAGGCTGAAGGAGCTTAACTACTGCCAATATCCACCCCTCAAACATCTCTTGGATTGTGCCTCTGTTGTCCTAAAATCTGTGATTGCAGTCATAGAATCATGGAATGGTTTGGGTGGGAAGGGACCTTTCAAGGTCATGCAGTCCAACCCTCCTGCACTGAGCAGGGACATCTGCAACTACAGCAGGTAGCTCAGAGCCCTGGCCAACCTCACCTGCAATGGTGCCAGGGATGGAGCAGCCACCACCTCTCTGGGCAGCCTGGCACAGGCTCTCACCACCCTCAGTGTCAACAATCCCTTCCTTCTCTCTGCTCTAAATCTCCCCCTTTGAGTTTAAATCCATCACCCCTTGTCCTGTCACAATAGGCCCTGATCAAAAGTCTGTCCCCAGCTTTCACATGGCCTTTCAGTACTTAAAAAGAACCTATAAGAAGGGTCTCCCTTTAGGGAGCCTTCTCCTCTGCAGGCTGAACCCCCCCAGCTCTCCCAGCCTGGCCTCCCAGCAGAGGGGTTCCAGCCC
>WTSP01008998.1:15165-62708 GCA_025331215.1 Actenoides lindsayi
CCCTTCCCTTCCCTTCCCTTCCCTTCCCTTCCCTTCCCTTCCCTTCCCTTCCCTTCCCTTCCCTTCCCTTCCCAATTCGGCTGTTCATTTCCCTTCAGCAAAATTTCAGAGGTTTCACTAAGGATAAAGGACTCTCTGCTGACTACATAAGGAGTATTAATTTCATATCAGAGACAGCAATGGTTTTAAGAAGTGCACAGACAGCTGTATACCAGCTACTTTCGTGTAGACGTCAAAAAGTCCTTCATGTAAGAAGAGGTTTACAAGCTGTTCCTCATACAGTTGAGTCTTTACTAGAAAATCAGAGCTGAAAGGACCTGTGCCCCATATACAATTTCACAAACCACCTTCCTTCAACCATGCCCCCCCAAAAATTAACAATAATTTGATAGGATAGCCATGGAATATGTTTAGTACACTCCAGACAAATAAATTTGTTTTCAGCCACAAATTTCAGTTATGTTACGTGCTCTGTAACTTTGATAAAATCATTACTAACCAGTTCTATAACATAGGCTAAGGAAATATGACAGGATGAAATGATATGATTAATTAATTTCCTTACAGTAAGATTTGCTTTAGAGAGGGGAAAAAAAATCCACCATGTTTTCCTGCATCATAATGCACTGAAAAACATGGTCACTTTCCTCACGTTTGGTCTGAAGATGGTGAACATCAGGAATTTTACATTTCAGATGCAGATATCAATGAGAACAATGTTGAGGGACGTAATCAATCAGTTTACAAGACTGCAGTCATAGGCCATCAGGAAATCCATTTTGACTTAATCAGCTTTCCAATTTTTCATGTAAAATATATCACTTCTGGATCATACCCAAGCAACGAAGACACAATAATAAAATAATTTGGTACAGTTTATACACTGCTTACAATTTTTAAATCAAAATTCTATTTCAGCAAAAATTAACACTTGTTTTCCCCCATCTTGTGTACCTCACTCCTCCCCTTTTTTCAGTACTGCAAGGAAAACTGTGTTTTTCCAACTTAAAACTGGTTTATGACATCCATGTCTCTGTGGATATTCTTGTCACAGTTTAGGGTCAGGGCAGCCCCTTACACCTATAACAGATGCTCTCTGTTAACCCCTCTCTCTCACCAAAGGGGAAAAGAAAGGGAATGAGAGAGACTTAGCTATTAGAAAAGGAAACTAGAACATCTTTAAGGAAAAATGAAAACAATAACTGTGGAATATATACAAATATATACAAAACAAGTATCAAACCCGGCCCTGCCTGATGGCAATTACATCACCATCACCACTGGTGCAGTGAGGCAGGCACCAGGAGAGTCCTAGACTGGATCCAGCAGCAGACAGGAACTGAGTTCAGGAGATGGATTTTGGTACTGGATTCAGAAACATATAGATCAGGATTGAAGACAGAATAGAGTCTTCCTCAGATGTAAGGAAACCAGAAGAGGACCTGAACCAAGCCGAGCAAAGCCAGCAAAGGGGGCCAAGAGGGCGAGACCCTCATGATCCCTCAGCTTTATACTGAATATGATGTATATGGGATGGAATCCCTCATTGGTCAGTTTGGGGTCACCTGTCCTGTCCGCTCCTCCCTGCATGTGCGGCCTTTCACTTTCTGCACCCCCCGTACGGTACACGAGATCCAGCAGTGGCCTTGGTCTGCCCACCAATCCTTGGTACTAACTCCAAACATGGGGTGTTATCACTGCTGGAAGCAGACACTGCCTGGGAAAACAGGCTGCTAACTTCAGACAGTGCAGCTAGTTAGAAGAACTGAGCTGAAAAGTAAAATCACTAAACCTGATTAGTTCTGTTCTCACTCAAACCAGGACAATTCTGCAGCAGGTTAAATGTGTGAAATAATCATACATGATAAAATGACTGTGCGCAAATTACACTGCTACAGCAAAAAGACAAGGTACAACCTTACTGAATGATTTTCAGCATTTTTTGAAAAGGAGAATTTTTTACAGTGTAGATTTTACCTTCTCTTTCTTGAGCTTACCTCTCATGGTTTAGTACTTGAGGTGCTGGGTGTCTCACCTGACTAAAAAGCATGAAAAGCTGCAGCTGGGGCAGCCACTGAGAACATCAGTTGCACTGGTATGTCACAGAGGTGCTTGTTTGCATTTCTGGCATGTATACAAAGAATTTTTTGCAACTAAAGCCTAATTGCATTTTTTTTTTTACCTCTAAAGTTCATAGGCAATAGAGAAAACTGTGAAAATAGAAAATTTGTGTATCTGAATTTGTTATGCCAAAGCAATACTTTGGTTAACAGCCAGAACAAGTCCTCTCCTTTTCCTGGTCTTGGGCACCTCCTCTGCAAGAATAAGAGGAGTCTCAGAATGGTTGATCTGTGTGTGCATTCCTCTTGCTTCTGCACGTTTCTACCCTGCCTTTGTAAAAAGTTATTAGGAATAAAACTATTTTTTGGATCTGTCATATTTCAGTTCTTCTCCAAACAAGATGTATCTTTGTATGAGGAGTCTGTGGCAAGTGTTTTCTGACTATCACTTGCAGATCTACATGATCTTCTACTAAACAATATTTCACAGAAAGTAGGACGATGATCTGGACAATGCACTTCCAGTTTGAAGTTCTTAATTCTTTGATTTTTTCACATTTGAGTGTAAGTTAGCAATTCTATCTGCAGTCATACAATCATTTGGATTGGATACTGTTACTATTTGACATGTTGCCCATGCCCTAGGTATGTAGTTAGTAGTAATCAAATTATTAGCAAGATGATACAGTGGAAGCTGCTGTGTCAAAGGAACTTTATTAAACCTGTTCTCCAACTTCCAAAATTCTCTAAATGAGGAAGACTTGCTGGCTATATAGTGTTATTGTTCTTTGTGAAATCAGAAGTAAATGACACCACAACACACTTTTTAGAAGTAATCATGATATCATGGACAAAAGACAGTTAAAAGTCATTTCCAGTATCCCCTTCTATGAGAAAATTGCTCTAGTTCCTGTAGGGGTGTTGTTGACTTCAAAGAAATGAAGAATTGATGCCATCAATATGCAGTTTGAGCTGAAGACAATGGAGAAAAATGGTAGGTAGCAGTTTATTTCAGTTGTCTTCAAGTGATAACATGCTCTTCCATTTTGTAGTTGTTCAACAAATCCGAAGTTTTGAAGTCAAAACTAAAATGATTTCACAATTTTACCAGCACCTGAACTGAGGCATCTACTGATATGTTTTCTATCTTTGTGCTCTGATGCTTGTCAAAGGTGATTTAAACATGTTTTTTTTTATTGTGGATTCCAACTGTTTCATTTTCTTTGGACCTTGGTTTTAAGAAACATGCTTCAGGATGTTGACTCTTACCTCTATAAATCTCAGTGCCTCTGTTGCATTGAGGATGGGAGTGAGACAGTTGCCTGACAGAGCCCAAGGGTTTCTCTGAGCAGTTCAGCCAAGTCTAAGGTATGTCTGAGAGTCCTGTCTCAGAGCCCCGCCTGAGGGTCTTGCAACCAACACACTTGTGTCTATCTCAGAGCCCAGCTATGGGGCTCCCTCTGAAATGATAGTTACCTGTTTCAGAGTCCAGTTAAAGACTTAACTCTGAGACAGTTTAAAAGTTAAACAGTCAGGTTTGATTTACTAAAGAGACAGAAAGGTTCGGAATTGCGGTTGATAAATACACTGACTGCAAAAGGATGATAGAGCTCAAGTAAAGAATTCCCAGGTAACATCTAATGCCATCAGAGGTGCAGGGCTGAGTTATAGCACTGATAGATAATAGAAATAAAAGGTATACCCAATATTGAAGCCACATTTCATACCAAGAAGGCGTTCCTGTCTTGGGTGGAGGAAGAGGAGCACAGCCCATTGACCGTCTCTGCTGGACTTTTCAGTCTTCTCTCCACCCTGTCCCCACTCTGCGCCAAGAGGTGTATTCCCTTTGTGATTTTTATACCTAATTCTGTCTGTCCCTGCCTTCTAGGTGATGTTTAGCATGATTTGGGTAGAGAGTTGAGTAACATAGTGATTTACGTTTAGCATGCACTCCTTTAGGCACATTATCATACTCAGGGGCATAAACTAATATTAATTTTACTGTTAATTAGGCAAAGGTCTCCACTAAGACATTCTGGCCTTCAAGATTTGTTTGCACATGTTGGTTTAGCTGAAACAGGGATGTCTTATCTTCATAAGACTCCCTCCTTCAGCTGATTGGCTGCCAGCTTAGCAGAGCTACAGCTATAGTGACAGAACAAGAATCTCCTGGTTGTAAACATCTCAACCTTTTTCACAAAGCACATGAAATTAGCTGTATTTCTGTCTCACAGCAAGCTAGGCTGTTATGCCACAGCCTCATAACACAGTGTCTTCGAACATGTTTTTGCCCTGGGTTTTGCTTCTGTTAATGCTCAAGATGTTAAAGATTTTTCCTCCATAATTACTGCTTTTGCATTTTTGCTGAGGACTTGATTCTTCTGCTTCCTCTTCCTTCATTTCATTCAAGAGTTTGGTTCTAGATGGTTTATACGATAGGTTGCTTCCTTGTCTCCAGCTCCTTTCTTCTACCATTTTCTTTTTCTCTATTAAATAATGCCCTCTCTGCTATTTTTTTGACTCAAAGGAACCTTGGATATTGACAATGATTCTGTTGGTATTACACTTCATGTTCCAATTTCATACTGCAGATATTCTGGGGAAAGAGCTGCAAAGAGAGGGGTGACAGCTGAAATGCTTTCTCCTTGCTGAGGCTTGTTTTAATCACAGAGTGAGCCAACTCCTAACATTTTCAATATGATGGTTTAGAGTTCATAGGTCAAAGGGCTGAAGAACAGAAGAGACCAACAGATTTTCTATTGCTAGCCTGTGCCCTCTAAAATCTACTTTTTTTTGTTGCACTGAGCTACCTGGTGTGGACATAGCCAATGGCACACTCAGTGAACCCTGCTGCCGGGGTAGGCTCTTCAGCTCTTCCAAGTTCTGGTAAGGGCTTTGAGTCCTCATCTTCCTTCTGTTCTCCACTTTAATAAGACAATTAGATGCCAAATTTGTCAAGTGTCAGCCAAAGGGAAGGTTAACATAAAGTGTTGACGGCAATCACATTTCTCTTTGGACAGAGAACTGTTCTGAGAGAGCTCCTTTCCCTCCAATTCAGTCTTTTCATTCATTACCACTAATTTGGAAAAAAAAACCAGTTCTACCCTCTCAGTCATAGGATGTTCAGTGAAGTTATGAAGCGGTAAATTATTAAAAAAAAATTGAAACTAATTATAAAAAAGGCTTATATTTTTTAATTATATTTTTAATATCATTCTAATATTAAAATGTTAGGAAGAAATATGGTTTTCATATGGCCTACAGAATTGTGGAATTCAGTGCCTAGCTAGTGTTGTTGATGTCTAGATTTGTCAAGATAAAAAAAACAAAGGTGGAATTCTGCATGGTTAACCAATATCTAGAGCTAGTAAAAGCAGGAAAATTCAAGCTTCATTCTCTGTTAAAGATATGCATGAATTTAATGCAGTGGAAAATAATTTCATTTCTTCATACTATGAAGTTTTTTGCATTTTTTTCTGATTTATATATTTTGGCTTCTGCAGAAGACATTTTTTGGACTATATGCAACATGAGCTTGATTCTGGGCAGAGGTTTCTATGGTTTAACTCTAGCATTCTTTAGAAAGACACCTAATCCAAGTGAGGAATGAACATCTTAGCTTTTTCTGATCTTTATTTGTAGAAGGCAAATGCCAAGCTTCACGGAAGTCAGACTGCATTTTGAAATTAATCCTGTTCCAATGCAATGAATTTTCACCTGAATATATTCAATGAAACTCCTGTTTATGTGTATCTTTGCAACCAGGAAATTCTAACAAGATTAATCCCATTGGAGTTCCAGTAAAATGCAAAACCTAATTCACCTATGAGGCAGAAAGGAGTTTAAGTTCCAGTACAACAGTTCGTACATCACTAACTTGTCTTTTGTTGATATTTTTTTTTTTTTAAATGTATTTTCATGGATGAATTTAGCTCCGTCTTGCTGCACTTATCCTATTTTCCAGTGTTAAACACTTGGTAGTGAAGTTTTGCCTTTATGCTGTGGAGGCTGGAATTCTTCTCAGGATATGCCTGAAGCACGTTTCATATTAAGCCAAATAAAGCTAAATGTATCCTTAAAATTCATGGTGCTTATAAAATAAAATGGTGCTTACTTTCTATGTTTAATGAAAAATTAATTTTTAACAGTCTTCTTCATACAAACAGAGATGAGCATTTAAATGTCCTGATTGCTCACATGTCCTCATCATCTGTAGCCAGGATCTGGCATGGATTTTTTTAGTTTTGTTGGAGTAGGACTTCATCTGGAAACCAGTAGATGGAAGGAAGGGAAGGAATCCAAGTTTTCAATCCTTTTTCGTTTTGGTTTTTTTTTTCCTTTTCTGAACAGATGTTGAGATGATCGAGCTGCAGAGCCACAAATCCCACCAAAAAGTGGGTAAAGGAATGCACACAAACATATGTTGATATTTGGTATATGGCCTAGTAGACAGGTTACAATCACCTACTGCTGACATGCATATCCACCTCACATATGAAGGAGATGACAGGATTTTAAAGATAACTATAGCTTAAGAATTTAATTTTGTGTACTCTTCTGATTTCTCATTGAGTCAAGGGCAAAACTAACTACAACACTGATAATTAATTTAAAATTAACAGTCAAATGGTTCAGCACAGGAAAAAGAAGATGGCCAAAAAGAAGCAGTAAAGTACATGAAAGGGAATTTTAGTAAAAGGAGGGGGGGGAAGGTTATTCCATACGGCTCAGGTTCACAGATTTCAGTCTGGGGCAATAACCTCACAGACAACTGTCAGGTGGGATTCTAAATGCATGGAAGAATAATTGTATGGGATAGGATTTACTGTTGAGTTAAGAAGTGATAGTTTTATGCCAAATCTCATCAAAAGATAAGGCTATTAAATTAGAATTGCAGGATATGCTGATCTCATCATGGTGGTCATGATGAAGTAATTCTGATTTTGTCATTGATATAATTAATGTCTCTACATTTTTAAAAAGAAATTGAAGACTTTGATGACAGTTCCTTCAAAGAAAACTGTAAATGAGACGTTTCATTTTTATTTTTCTGTAAAACTGCCCTATTCAATTAAATACATGCAAACCATTGAAAAAGTTTATTTATTTTTAATTTAATTTTAATTACAGCTTATTAAAGTTTGCTCTACCTAGTAACTCCCCTGTTTGAATTAAGTAATTATGATTGAAGAGGACCTCAACAGGCACCTGTTTTACACTTAAAAGGTCAGAATTTTGCTCTACAGTAACACTTTTTGTTATGTAACATAAGTCAAAGGAGGAATTATACAGCAATATTTCTGTTAGATCGTCTGGAATGACCAGAAATAGAATTCATATTATATGGGACAGGTTGTTGTCACTGAACAAACACTAATAGCTGCAATATCCATGGGTCGAAAGAAATAACATATTATGGAAAATTCCTACACTGAAACAATTTTATTTATTTATTTATTTATTTTTAAAGTGCTTCCAGATCCTTAGATGAAAAGCATTTAACTGCAAAGCATTATTCTACTGTATGTATTAAATTTGTCCTGATACTGTCTAGGTCATATTTGACTGACCATATAAAAAAAATTTTCTTAATTTTCTAAGGCATGAAAAGATTACAGTAACAGAAAATATTAACAGTCTACATAAAGATGTAAATGTTTGGGGTTTTTAGATCGAGGAGGAAAAAAATGTAAGGAAACTCACCCTGAATACTGAAGGGTCTAGGATTTTTTAACTTCTGCTCCTGAGAAGCCTAAAACAGTTAAACACCACAAATGCCTAGAAAATACATTTTGTGAGGCAGTTCATAGATAAACAGGTGATATTTAAAAATTCTCTTACTTGGCATATTTCATGCTCCTTGCTTTTATGAAGTTTGATATTTTACCAAGGTTTTGAGGTGCCTTATGAACACTCAAGTGGAAATTTATTTTTTTGAAATGCTGAAAACAATTATTCATTTTATCAAACAGTCATAAACCCTACAGAATACAGCTTTCTTTAGACAAAGTAAAAGACATTGCTTCGGCCACATCATACAAGTACTTGTGGATTGCACCAAAACCCATCTACATGTCTAGCATTTTCTAGAGACCCTGGAGAAGGTGAATGTGCCTGAAGGAGGCTGTGACTCCACAGGAAGCTCATTCTGGAACAGGCTCCTGACAGGATCTGTGGAGACAGGAGCCCCCACTGGAGCAAGTTTGCTTGCAGGACTTGTGAACCCATGAGGGTCTGACAATGGAGCAGTCTGTTTCTGAAGGTCTGTACCTCTATGGAAGGGACCTATGCTGGAACAGTTAATGAAGAATTGAAGCCTGTGGGAAGGACCCCAAGTTGGAGCAGTTCATGAAGGACTGTCTCCTGTTGGAGAGACCCTATGCTGGAGCCAGGGAAGAGTGTGAGGGGTCCTCCACCTTAGGAGGGAAAAGCACCAGAGACAACATGTGATCAACTGAATGCAACTCCCACTGCCTGCCCTAGTGGGAAGGAGGTAGAGAAAATTGGGAATAAAGTTGAGCTCAGAAAGAAGAAAAGGGTTAGGGAAGGTGTTTAAAGATTTAGTTTATTTCTCATTACCCTATGCTGATTTGATAGGTAATAAATTAAACTAATTTCTGCAAGTCCAGTCTGTTTCCTCCATGACGATAATTGGTGAGTGATCTCTCCCTATCCTTATATTAACCCACAAGCCTTTCGTTTTATTTTCTCTCCCCCGTCCAGCTTAGGAGGGGAGTGAGAGAGCAGCTTTGGTGGGCACCTGGTATTCAGCTAGGGTCAACCCACCATGCCAGAAACCATAATGATATGCAGAGAACAAGGCTGGATTCACTTCATAGGATGAAATACTGTTTTAATTTAGCATTTATCACAAGGACAAATCATAAACCTTTCAGGCAACTTTCAAAGGTATGGTGTGGAAGACTTGGTGTTAAGATTTTCTGTACTCTAGTCTTGAGGAAAAGACTCTAAACAATCATAAAACTGTAATAAAATTTCATTCCCCTTTCCCAATTTCCAGTCAAGTGCATGTTCTTAGACATTTGGCATTAATCATATGCTGGTAAACCAAACAGCTCTGGTTTGAAATCCTCCATGGAGTTCAGCAGTAGTGTTGCGTCCTTTTTAAGATCTGGATTTAAATTTTCATCTGGAATCATAACTACTTGCATTCCTGCTGCCAGGGCTCCTTTGACTCCAAGTGGTGAATCTTCAAACACAAGACACTGAGAAACAAGGAGGTGAGAGGAAAAAATGAAATAATATTACTGTGAACTTTTAATCTTTTGTTTAAAAAAAAAAAAAAGATCCTGAATAAAACTTAATATGAAAGGTAACATCAATTCCTGACTTAGAGATCCTTAATTAGAACAAGGGCAAACCTCTGAATTCAAACATCTGCATGGTAATTAACCTTAAATTCATTTCAATTCAGAAAAAAAACAACATGCATACTTAAATCCCAGCAACCATGTATCCAGATGTTCCTAAGTGATCTGTTTTATAAGGATGGGTTTAAGCACAAGCTTAAATTGAAGTTAAGTGCTTAAATACCTTTATAAGCAGGCAATTTAACTCTTCAAGACCACCTTTACAACCTGCAAGATGGCAAAAGTAGTACTTTTACTTACAGGGTGACGAATATACTACCTAGGTCAATGTTAGGACTTTGGATGAGGGGAGAGTAAGAAAGAAGTCACTTTTAAGAAGAATGCTGTTGAATTCATGCTCTATTTGCTTCATTCTTGCAAAGCAACAGTGAAAAAGAAAATCAGCAATTATATTGGAAAGTTACTTGTAGAGAAGAGACTGTTTAGTCAGGTAAAAGTTCCATGTCTTACAATAGTCACAATAATTCAAGATTGCAGTTTGGAAGCAAAGATGTTAAAAATAATCAATACATTATTTATGTGAATTTTGTAATTTAACATCAGAATATTGAATAATAAATATATAACATAAATTAATATATAACAAATCATCTAGTCTGAACTTTTATATAATAACAGACAATGCTTGTCAAGTTCATTACAGAACATACATAATGAAGTATCTGTTCCTCACAGTCTTGAGTTTGAATTTTTGGCCATGGACAATCTAAAGAAACCTTTGGCATCCAACCATATGAAAAATTCTGACGTACACTGACAACTGGGTTCTAACATTCTGCAATTCAGACTGCATTTAGTATCAATTTTATTAGCACTGCTACTACTGCTAATATAAACTTACTGCCACAAGTAACTTCACTAATTCAACACAGATGTTGGGATGGTTAGTGTAATTTTCCCCACACCCTTCAGGCAGTGAAACTCTGCTGTATCACAAATTTCTCTCTCATGCATTAAGCCCTTCTCTACAGTCATCATCAATCTACCAAATCCCTTCCTACATACCCAGGATGGATTTTCTTATCCTTTTCTTCATAACACAATAGGCTGTGGCAACCAATATCGAACAGGTAAGAGTAATGACTTGCTAAACTTAGTTTAACTTCTAACTGAATCCAGATATGACACACTGGGAGAACATATAGAAGCATGATGTATCTTTAGGCTGTCTAACACACAACTATTTCATCAGGGAAGACTAGGGATGTACAAGGTTTGACTGAGCTCTAAGAGAAACAAGTTGCAACTTTCAAAAGCTTTATTATGTTCAAATAAAGCATTTTTTCAAGATGTATTAAATGTCTGCACTACATACACCCACCTCTATCAGAGTCTGTGGAAGAGGACGGTGGAATGAACCCCTTTTTTCTGCTTCCTTTTCTTATTAAAATATCGATTCTTGCCCATCAGCATCTCAACAACAACCTGCCATCCACCAGTAGAAAGTAAGAGGTACTTTTTGCTTTGCACGTATTAAAGTTTAATTAATGATTTTTAGTGAACCAACAGTATCACATCAGTCTGGTTTGTCCTCATTTCCTTTACAAAGTCACTGAATTCCAGTTTGAACAATGTGGTATTGTGCTGGTTTTGGCTAGGATACACGTAATTTTTTCCAAATTAGCTTGTATATGACTATGTTTTGGATTAGTGCTGGAAACAGGGTTGATAATTCAGGGATGTTTTCATTAGTGCTGAGCAGGGCTTGCAGAGTATCAAGGCCTTTTCTGCTTCTCACCTCACCTCACCAGCAAGTAGGCTGGGGGCGCACAAGGCTTTGGGAAGGGACACAGCTGGGACAGCTGACCCCAACTTACCAAAGGAAAGTCCCATGCCTTATGATATCATGCTCAGCATATAAAACTGAGGGAAGATGGAAGGGGGGGGACACGTTCAGAGTGATGACATTTTTCTTACTAAGTAACCATTACATGTGATGGAGCCCGGCTTTCCCGGAGATGGCTGAACACCTGCCTGACTATGGGGAGCAGTGAATTAATTCCTTGTTTTGCTTTGCTTGCACACATGGCTTTAGCTTTACCTGTTAAATTGTCTTATCTCAATCCAAGAGTTTTCTCACTTTTATGCTTCTGATTCTCTACCCCATGTCACCAGAAAGGAGTGGGAGAATGGTTGTGTGGTGCTTATTTGCTGTCTGGGGTTACCATAACAGATATCTTCAAACATCGTTCATGATCACTATTACGAACTACAAATATGTAACCAGTTGATCCTGCAAAGCTTGGAACAATTGCTATTGGAACGGAGGCACAGTTGTGCCTGTATGTTTTCTGCTTAACAATACCTTAGTTTGTAACTCTAAGAACTCTGAGGGCAGTAAATAAAACCCTGACAGGCTCTGCCTTTTGAAGAGTAAGCTTAAATGTTGCACAGAACAGCATTATCAAAGCCTTTCAGAAACCTTTCCTAATCCAGCCCATACAAAGAAATGTACTTCACTACTCTGACTCAAATGACCTAATTGACTTCCATGATGTCACTAAGCTTATTGTACGAAAGAAGACAATGATTATGAAAGGCAATATGCATAATGAAAAGATTAACTAATTCCCTGAAACTAGAAGCAATTAAAAGTCTTAATTACCAAAGAAGCCTGGCAAATGACCCATAATTACAGTGGCTTTAATGTTACATGAAATAAGTGTACTGGGTCTTTCTTGCTACTGACATATATTGTTAACAGCACAGCAACATTTTTAATGGATGATGGAAGGTTTACAGAGGTTCACATATAAAATGGATTTATTAACTTAGCTGCACAGAGATGTTATAAACTTTTTGCTGTCCTGGCCCACCCACGTACTAAATTTAGAGATGTGAAAGCAGCCAAGTTCTTCCCCATTTTGCATAAGTATTGCAACATCAGCATCACTCCAACTGAGAGAGACAGATGAGATTTATACAGACTTCAGCTGAGATTCTGGCTGCTTCTCTGCATTATTTCTAAAACTTGTGTCACTGATCAATACTACTACTATGAGATCTCTCAAAAGGTCATACTAATATAGGACAGTTTCCACTTTGGGATGAACTAGATACTTAAAAAAGCAAAGTAGTAAAGCATACTAATTGATATTTCACTCTATGAATCTAGAAAAATTAATCACTTAACCAAAGGAAGAAAAATATGAAACTTCAGGTTTCTCCCTTCTCTTTTTTTTTTTTTTTTTCCTTTTCCTTTTTTTTTTGTTATCACTGCAATATTTACCGCATGGTCTGTTCAAACTGAATCCACCATGGGTAAGTCTTTCACTGAGGAAAATATATTTAAAAAACCATCATCAATGCTATTGAGTCTTACACAAAACTAAGTTGAAACTACCCTGCCTTCTGAGGACCTACTGACAGAATGACTCTCCCACCACGCTTAAAAACCCATTTCAAAACCACTGTATGTATGTACTCTGACCTAAAAAAAAAAATCAAAACAATAAATACATCTAAAGGCATTCTGGGGACAAAATTGGTTAGAAAATAAGTAACAATAACTAATTTTACTCTTCCCTACTGCTAAATGAAAGTAAAATGTGAAAGAGTGGAATTTTGAGTTTTCAAATCACAGTTTCAAAAAGGGTTGTTAAGACCTCTGAGAGGTTATCCCTATGTTCATTTTCCAACTTCTGAACTGGACAAGTCTTTTGTATCTTCTGTTCTCAAATGACAGAGAAAGACTTCATACCTGAATGTGACATATTATGTTTGGGGCTTCTTATGGATTGCATATTACACTTCTGTAACTTATTTATCATTGATTTTTCTCCTTCATGATCAAGTCAACTGGTCACAATCATGTTTGCTATTTGTAAAATCTGCACACTGGAAACATTTGGCAACCTTACACATTGATTTATGTATACATGCACAACACTGTCTTCTATAAAGCTTTATTTAGTTTCCATCATAACACTAAAACATTCCCATTGATTTCAATGGGCATCAAAGTGATTCCTAAAACAGGCTGAAGGAAAAAATCACCAAGTACAGACAGCTCACATTGATTTCAGAATGACATTGTTCATCTCTGCGAACATGAAGGTGATCAGGCCTTTCATTTCTACAGGTAACTTGTCTACTCTTTCAAAAGTATTTTTACTTTCCTCATTGTGAAAAACTAGCTCTAACTCTGTGGTTAAAACTAAGCAGTATCTAAGAAACAAATTATTAGCCTGAAAGATACTACTACTGCAATCATGGGCTTTGTTTTTTTCAACAACTTGTATCTCTTTTTCTTTGCTGACTCATTTCTTTCAAATTTTCAAAATAATTCCATTACTGTCCAACTGTGTTACTACTGTGAGTGACTCAAGAATTTTCAAGAGCCATAATATAATTCTGAATACAACACAGACCCAACTCTATCCCTTACAAAATGTTGAGATGCTGAAAAGATGCTCTTTATCATTTATGGAAGGTGGTAGAAGTTCACAAAAAGAGAGAAGAAACACCAGCAACTTCACTAACATGTCATAACACAGATGCTAGACTATTTTTTAGGTAACTTGTGTTTTCTTTTTTTCCTATGCTTTGATATACAAAGTATCTAGCAACAAGGGGAAAATGTATTGCTGGGTGACCCATTTACCATCAGAGTTACTTAAAGATTATTGAATATATGCATTTTAAGTAGCTACAGTACTTGCAATTTTGGCCTCCCACTGCGTTAACTCTCTGAAGAATTAACAAAAAACAACAATGAAATAACTTGATCAATGCTCCTCTTGTGATCTTTGGACTTAGACTCTTTCCAGAAGTAGTTGGGAAAAGTCTCAGTAGCAATAATGAATTACATTTCATTCTATTTTAAGGATATATGACAAATTGACTAGGCATGGATGACAGGATCTTATTAAATATGCTGTTTAAAAATGTCATGCAGCTCACAGCCCTACAACTTAGTTCCGTTAAGGAAAAACAGGAGTAAGCCAAGATGTTTTTAAATGCTATAACAAATGAACAAACAAGCTGGGAACTTACAATCAACTGAATTAGGCATCAGAATACACAGAATACTAATACTACCAGCCACCACTCTTTATGATTCAATGATTCATATTAAGAACACTTTTGAAATTATATGCATATAAGATTTTTAATAACTTGCTACCATGAGTATATTGCAAACCAGTATAAGAATCAAATTATTTACCAGGAGACTTAAGAGTAAACCAAAAATCATTAGCATAAGAAAAATAAAAAAATAAAAAAGGAAGTATGTTACATCTGCACATAATTACATCACTTTGCATTTCCAGCTCTTGCATGAATGCCACTTCACATTTCAGCCCACACCAGCAGCTACTCTCTCACAAATCAGTTCACACGATGCTAGCTTAAGGTGGGCCAGAAGGAGTAAAAAAGTTTGGATGTGGAAGAAGAAGGAAAAATTTCAAATTTTTTGCTTGTTTTCAAGACTTGACCAAGTGAAAGAAAAGTGCTTCTGCTGAGTGACAGTCAGACCCAGACACAGCGGCTCTGTGAGGCAGGGAGAAGGTCACATTTACATGCAGGGTTACTCTGATGATTCTGGATGGCTGGAGCACTCTTGTTCACAGAGGACTGGGTGTTTAGAGGACAGCACACTGGGAACTTTGTATGGCAACTTGTGTTACAGGCCTCAAGAAATTCCCAGGCATTTCTGAAACAGTGTCCAATTATCCTGGCAGCAGAAATCTAAATCAACTGCAGCTTGGATTAGCTATAGAAGAGTATTGTTCTTTTAAGGAGAACACAAAGCAAATACTCAAGATACTCTCTACTGAGCCTACTCATACTGCATTGGCCTTAAGTTGTGCCAAGAAAAGTTTAGAGTCAATATGAGGCAGAATTTCTTTACTGAATGGGTTAACAGGCACTGGAACGGCTTACCCAGGGAAGTGGTTAAGTCCCCATCTCTGCAGGTATATGAGTTGTGTAGACGTATAGCTGAGGAACGTGGTTTAGTCAAGGTCTTCTCAGTGTTAGGTTAATGATTGGACTCGATGATCTTAAAGGTCTTTTCCAATCTAGGAAACTGTGTGATTCTGTGATTCTGTAACATGCCACTTATCTCTAAAAGTGGCCTGAGAAGGAATTCTGTGAAATTAAATAATTAATTTGTGCTGCCTTCCCTTCCACATAGAAGTACCTTTAGTAAAAACACTTTCTTGACATGTAATACACAACACATTCAAGTAACTGTAACTTGCATTCAGGGCTCAGAACCATAGGATAATTTATACTGAAAGACGTCCCTGGAGGCTATTTAGAAACACCTCTATTCAACACATGTCCAGCCAGAAAAAGCTGCTCAGGGTCTTGTCCAGGTGAGCCTTGAGTATCTTCAGGAATGAAGATTCCACATACCTCTGGAGGCATATTTCACCAGCCTTAGGTGAAAAAGATTTCCAAGCATCTAGCAGAAGTTTCTTGTGTTCCAACTTGTGCCTGTTTCCTACTGCACGATCACTCTGCACCTTAGAGAAGAGGTTGGACCCATCTCATGAGCAAACACATCAGAGAGATGAACAAGGTACATCCAAAGGAGGAGCTGTTTTGATGAATTCAAATTCAAAGTCTCAAACTGAAACTGGAAGTAGGTACCAGAAGTATTTCCTGAATAAATGCAATAACCTTTTTGCTACAAGGGATGTCTACAAAGTCACAGGTGCTGCACAGCAGGCTGAGTATACCACATACCCTGCCTGTTTTATGTAACTGGCCACCACTGCTTGCCTACAACCATCTCAGCAAGTGCCACCCAAGGCGGCTGATTCTCATAGAGCAATCCAATTTTTTTCAGGTGGCATAATTTTTTGGCAATAGTTTTTGTTCTATAAAGTTCTCTTTGACCAGTGTTATTTTCCTGCACAGAAAGACCAGCCTGCATACTGAAATGTACCTTAATCTGATCTAAACACCATCTTACTTACTGTACATTCTTTCACAGAAGTGTTAGTAACGACCCATATATGTTTCAGACATAAAGCCATTTCCAAATTTCTTCAGTAAAGAAAGAAAGGGTGAGAAGAGACATTTAAACCTTTAAACAGGTTTTCACTGGAAGTGAAAAAAAGTCATGTAATAGGTCCCCAATGAACCATACACAATACCATGTCACTGGTCTGGAGTGACTTGGTGAGATGTAGCTGTGTTATACTTTAATTCTTCATGATAAGTAATAAAACCTGTTTTCTTTCAAAATACTAACTGAAAGTTATATTTTAGAGTATATTTAAGATTAATAGCATAAAATGCCAAGCATGAAGTCACAAACTAGCACCCTTAAGTAAAACAAATGAAACATGAACAAAGTTCTAATTATAATTTTACCCATATTTTAACTACAGGAAACAAATACTTATATTAAAAATGGCAATTGTCTGTTCTCACTGTAGATTTTCTAAGAGGAAGGTGAACAACAAAGTAAAAAAACTAAGCTGGAAAAAATATTAACTCCAAATTTGTTGAATATGGGTAAACACCTGAACCAAATCTTAAAGGTCTTCTGTTGGAAGCTGGCTTTTCTAACTTCTAAAAAAAAAAAAAAAAACAACTATTTTTTGTAACATCTTGGAAGAATAATTTATTGCCTTCACAAAAAACCAAGAGAATGAAAGCAGAAAATTAAAATCTGGTTTTACTCCGGTACAAACCAAAACCAAGAATGACACCTAAAATCTTTAACAAATATAACACATGCCATGAGAGAGCTAAAGAAATAGAAAGGCCAAAGAAGGGGGGGATAAGATAAATCAGTGCTAGGAAGAACCATTAGAATCTGAAATAAATATTTTTAAAATAAAAATTTCAAAATAAATACTTTGAAAAAGTAAATAAATTAACATCATAAAGAGATACAAACTTGCAAAGCTTCAGATCTTGAAATACAGTAGTATAAAGGTGTGACTCCATGTTGTTTGGGGTACGTTTGCTAAACCAGAATGATTTCTTTTGAACTCATTGATATTCGAAGTACTATTTCCCCTAAATAATAATAACTTGTAAAATAGCAATAGTATTAACACCAATTTTTATAAAATTATAAAATCTGTTACATCTATGCAAGGATAATATATGCTTCAATTTGATGTATTTCCATTATATGCCATTAAATTCCATGTATGTGTTTAAAATAAAAGCAAGAGTGACCAAATTAGACAATTTTGTCCTAATTAGTCTCCTTACCTGTTTCTAGGAGGCAGTTTCAAAAGTAGCTGAACCAAACTAATGGTTTGCTGCCCATGAAATGTTATTTCTTGCTTCTCTTTCTTTAATCTCCTGTTAACTGGTGTACGCTGTCATCTGTCTCCTAGTGATGGGTGTCATGTTTGTGTGCCCTTCTGTGAATCAACTCTGTACCCTAACTGAAAACTATTCTCCTATTAGGCTCATAATGTGTGTCTGAAGAACAGACACACAACAGTTGGGAGTGAACAGGAAGACAGAAGAGGAATATAAATGATCCTTTTCAGGAAGTGTTTAAATCATTGAGAAGTTCATCCCTTCAAGCTACAGTCTTATTCCTCTCATGCCTTGCATTTGCCTAAAGCAGACCACATGTGTCAAACCACAAAATGGCAGTGCAAAGTTTTGCAGAACCTCCTCTTTCAACACAAGCCCAACTGTAGTCATGGGATTGTGATTATGAACATCACAATTCCAAAATTTATTTTGCCACAGCAATCTAGAAATATCACATCTGAAATGAAATGTCTAATTACATTGATAATCAGATCTATTTAAGTAACTGACTTCATGATTTCACAAAATGATTTCTCAGCCTCTTATCTGCTTTTAGCTCAAGCTGTCTTGACTGTTCTGGCAAACAGAGCTCAGAGCTCAAAATTTCTTACAACATTTTCTCCACCTGGAAACAATATTTCTGTGTGCTAAATCCAGTATTTCTAAAAAGCATGCAATCTGCCACCAAAAGTAATAGAATTAATAATAAATACCATATTTCTACATATAATAGGTAAGATATACCCCTTTTAAATTAATCATTGTAAGAAAAACTAATTTTATGGTAAGCATTCTCCTAAGTCTGAATAAGGGATTAACTTTAAGTGTACAGCAAGATCTACGAGATCAATACAATTATTATTGGTAAACAGAAACTGTTAAGAGGAAAGTTAAAAGAAAATGTCCACATTATTTTTTTATGAGTTCAGTAGAGAAGTAATCTCTTTCATATTAATCTCTATCTTCTTTTTATCAGCTTGCTTTGTGTATTTTAGGGAAGCAATAATTATCCAGGTATTTCAAGGTATGAAAACTGTGAGATGGAAAGCCAGTGAGCATCACTCAGTTTTATGTGAATCAATCATTGAAACAGACTACTCCTCTAAAAAATGTATTTCCATTGTAAACGCCAAGTTCAAATATGTCTATAAATATGAAAATTAGTAAATTCTTAAAATTAATTCATATGTAGAAATTTATTTAAGTCTTAATCTTCTGTTGCAATATATTTCAAAACACTTCTGACAAAATTCCCCAATAATATCTAGCTATTTAAAATACAGCATGCAAACACTTTTCGAAAATGTATTGATGACTTACATTTATCAAGCTGTATCTATTTTTCTATTAGACCAGTTACACCAGATAAGCGAATGCTACTATTAACCTCAAACAAAGGCTATCAGTTTTTATTGTGATTGAAGCATGCTTACAAGCAGAGTAACAGGTCATTTTCAGTGAAAAGAATAAGGGGTGTACAGTGTAAGCGAATGTTTCAGAGTAAACAATGAACAAAAATAAAAAAAAAACCTAACTATGTTTATTTAACTCTTTGTATGTATTCATGTATATAAATACATGGTGTATATATGGTCTCCATACAGATAGTTTCTTTCTCTGTGGCCTAAGGCTTATTCATTTTAATATATAGTAGATTAGTAACTAGTACAGCTGTGACATTGGCTAAACATTAACATTAGCTTGGGAATACCAGCCATGGTATCAGCAACTATTAACTATGCTTGTCACATAACTTCTGCCATGAGTAACTTCCTTCAGGTACTCAGTTCTTCAATGAAACAAGTTTATCATTGTCTGGGTTCTCATCAGCTTTTTCTTTATATCATTTTTATTTAAGAGACCTATCATCTCTATATATCAACTAAAAACAATGTCCAGATGTCAACAGGGTATAAAGCTGACAGGTGGCAGACTAATTTAAAATGAAAGCTATCACCTATCTGCCTGTAAATCGACCTCTCGCAGACAAAATCCTCAAAACACTTCAACAAGCCATATGCTTAAGTGAAAACTACTTGCTCATCCAACACAATAACAAATTTATATTAAAATTAAGAATCATCACTTATGTAATGAATCCACTGATATGAAGTATCCTGTATTTGCTGACTGTCAATAGTTTTAACAGGTTGATTTCCCATTTAAATTAAATGTGTCCATTTCTTTGTGACTGCTGGAATTCTTACTCTAAACCTTGCTGTCATGTTACTGTGCTACGTTAGGGATTACAGATGCTCACACATAATAGACATATACACTCACACAGAAAATAAGTAAATGCTACGTGAATTTCTTACGGACTCACAGAATCACAGGATCCCAGCATAACTCAGGTTGGAAGGGACCTCTGGAGCTCCTCGGGTCCACTCCCTTGCTCAAGCAGTGACACCTACATCCAGTTGCCCAGGACCATGCCCAGAGAGTGTTTTAAGTAACTCCAAGGATGGAGACTCCACCACCAGCCTGGGCAACCTGTGCCAGTGCTCAGTCACCCTCACAGTAAAAGTGTTTCCTGATGTTCAGAGGGAAACTCCCGTGTTTCAGTTTGTAACCATTGCCCCTGGTCTGACATTTGACACCACTGAAAAGAACCTGGCTCCATCCTCTTTGCATCCTCCCTTCAGGTATTTACATACATTAATAAGATCCTCCCTAAGCCTTCTCTTCTCCAAGTTAAACAGTGCCAGCTCGCTCAGCCTTTCCTCATACAAGAGATTCTCCAGTCCCTTAATCATCCCTGTGGCCCTTTGCTGGACTCCCTTCAATAGCTCCATATGTCTCTAGTACTGGGGAGCTCAGAACTTGACACTGTACTCCAGGGATGGCTTCACGAGTGCTGAGCAGAGGGGAAGGATCACCTCCCTCAATCTACTTACCACACTCGACATCATCAGCCACCTTTGCTGCAATGGCACATTGCTGGCTCATGGTCAACTTGGTGTTCACCAGCCATCACAATTTTTTTATTTTTTTTTTTTTTTCTGAGAGTATGAAATCCATTTGCTTCTCTTTCCTGTTCAAAAACATGCAGCCCCTTACAGCAACAGATGGCACTGTAATGGAACTTCTAAATTGAAAGAGTTGAATGACAAATGTGCAAAAAATACAGACAAAACATATTACTAAGTGACCATCAGACAACCTATGATGAGAATATAAAACACTCCATTAGGAAGTGTCTCAGTCACCCCAATACTGATACAAACACATTTCTTCACAGTTAAGTCAAAGGCAAATTGCCTTCTCTACAAACGCCTGCAGTCAACTTTCAATGCACCTGAATGAGAGTTAATGGGCTTATAACGCATACTTATTTGGGGAAAAAAACAGAAGTTGTCTCTACCTAAGCACAGGCCACCCCTCTTTTCTTCTTCTTAAAATCAAATTATATGCAGTTATACATTAGTAAGACTACCATGGCATATCACAAACAGTGATTTTGCATTGTTCTAAGCATCAGAACACACAACGTGAAAGAAACCACCTCTAATACAGCAACACGATCAGTTCAGAAATAGACACAGTCACAGGTATTGCCAAGAATCTGGATAAATTGACAGGCAGCTGACTGCTATAAGCAGCATTTTGCTGATAACTTGGAAGCTTCAGCTCCCAGATAGTATATAAGGATTCCCTGGGGAAACCAGCCTGCAGCAGGTATGTCAAGGTGACAAAGTATCACTGCCACACAATGCACTCAAAGATATGTTCTGGCTACAAAGTAAAATACTCTGTGACTACAAAAAAAAAAAAAAAAAGAGGACAGGCTGTCAGGTGAAGAAGCAAGAGAAACTCAAACACCATGATTCAATATAGAGGAAATATCTCAAGTAATTTTTGCCCCCATTTTTTCCTGATTAGAAGTCATAGTGTTTTCTATTACATTTACAAAAGATGCTAATTGATTATAACTACTCCCAGTGAGATACAGGTAATATTCATTCTTGAATAAAGAAAATTTATAAATTGGATGGCAAATATATCTAAAGAGTGAGGTCTGAAAATTGTCATTAATACACAAATATTGTCTTGGGGATGTATCTTGTGGATTTGCAAGTCTTGAAGGTGTAGGTAAACACCTCTGTTTTGTATTCTTCACAGGTTTGTAACTTCTAGTCTTAGCAAAGAAAACAACGTGAGAAATGACTGAACCTTCTATTTTCTCCATTGACCCTGCATCTACAGACAAAATATCGTCAAAGCCACAGACAACAGTCTCCTCATTGACAAATATCACAGTAATTTAACAAGTAGTTCTATGGAATATAAAGAGATAAACAGTTAAAACCAGAAAGAAACAATTACTCTGTCTAGAACTACTGTTGTTATAATCTCAACCAGGTCGTATTTTAACTTTGTTAACAAAAGAAACAGGATGGAAATCTTACAAAACCAAGTGACAATTGTCATTGTGAGCTTCTTCAGATTACCAGCATCTTGTGTCTAGGTGGAAAGCAAAGACATTGCTCATGGCACTCTAAATGCTTTTCTCAATCAGATGTTCTTGTGCTTAGCAGTGGTAGTGCTGCAGGCTGCCAGCTGAGGTTCTTCACTCCCACGTGTTCTCCTACTTCCCTATCAACTAAAAAAGTTTTTCTCCCTGCTTTGGGTGCCTTCCTAACTACTTACTCTCCTTGGAGAAAAGGAAGACAGTTTAAGTACACAGTTTTTAATTAATAAGAATTTTCCTTCCCAATATTCTGTGGTTATGAACAGTCACATAACTAATAAATCCACAGAGCAGCTACGGGGCATTAGCAGTTAAAATTGGCAAGTATGTTTCTAGAGTGGGATCTGTACATTTTCATATCTAGAAATATATATATATATATGTGCCCACACATACACACGTTATTTATGCGACAGAAGTGCTCATCTTTGCATGCAGGAAGAAGCATGGCAGGAACAACCAGGGCAGGTGGAGGAACCTGAATCACACTCTGCCCAGCTGCTCCCAAGGCCACCACAGCAGCTAGCAGCCTACAGTAAGTTAATATCCCTATGCTGCCTGATGGGGCAAGAGGCCCAGGGGCAGTGGGATCCCCATAGGCAAGTGAAGGCCCCTAGCACAAGAGCCCCTGGGCAGGGGGGCTCAGGGTACAGTCAGACCCACCTGGACAAGCCAGCACAAGAGGCCCCAAAGGTGGAGGTGTGCTGTGGGAATAGGGGACACAAGGGACTAGTGGTGTGTGAGCAGGGACTGTCAGTCCACGTGCCTGGGTGTGCCTGCACCAGCCAGTGTAGCCTGTCCTATCTCCTCTCATTAAACTCAATTTATGACAGTTTTCCTGGGCAAGGGTTTACTTCAGTGCATGCACGTGCGTGGACATCTCAGTCCAGCCCTGCTGTGGGACCAGGGGTCCCATGTGCCCACAAATGTGGCACCTGCAGCAAGGGTAGGTGCACCAGTGAGCATACTGGACTAGCTAGCAAGCAGGCGAAGTGGCCTGGGAGCCGGGCAAGATGTCTGTACAGGTGAGAGCACATGGAGTGCTGGCTCTTGGAGGAACAGAGTAGGTGCAGAGTAGCCCTGGCCAGATGCTGTAGAGACTATGGTGTCTTGGACTGTCTGAGAGACCTGTCTGTGTGCATGAGGGACTCTCTGTGGGAGGTGATAGGAGGGAGTACAAGGACCCATGACCATCATCTAAGGCATCCACTGTGTGGCTGTGGGTGAGAGGAAGGGGAAGGGGAGAAGGATCTGCACCAAGGGCTAGTGTAGGGCTGCAGCCCTGGGGAGTCCTGACTCCAGGTGCCAACACCTGAGGAGACTGGGATCCAGGACCAGTTGAGTGCCTAAATTCAGGTGCTGGAGGGATCCTCATTGCATGTATCTATATATTTTGTACTAACAAACTTTCATCCTGATAACCAGAGAGGGGAACAGGATGAGGCCATTGATGCTCACTGTACTTCTGTGACTGCTGAGTGCTTCTGCTGTGCTGTTCTGCAGGGCTGGCCTGAGTATGTGCATATATGTGTTTTGTATATGCTGTGTATGCTCATGTGACTATTGGAAATATGTTCTCAACCTCGCTACTGGCTGGATTTGGGGCCATGGGGCTGCAGCAGCCTTGCTGCTATCAGGCTCCTGGATTCCACAGATTGGTTATATACAAATGCATATATGTAGTATATATAGTTTAAAATATGTATCTGCATATTTTATACAGATACATATCTATATATACAGGTATAAAACTTCATGCATTTATAAAGCTAACACCAAATGCAGGAAAATGTCAAGAACAGTAAATCAGGAAGGATGGGGATGAAAAAGGTGACTTCCATGATATTTTGTCAGGACTGAACCAAACTCTTAGGACCACAGGGATTTGGCAGGAACGACAACTGTTCTTCAATTCAATATAAAAGTATCATCAAACATGTTTTGGGACAGCACTGATAAATCAAAGTTAGAAGTCTTGAATTCTACATTATCTGGTATTTCATTGTCATGTTCAATCTAATTCAAACATATGCAATGACACTTTGCCTGTCTGAATGATATCTGATAGAAAAATGCAGCGAATGAGGCCCTTGCTAAACTTCCTAACAGATTTAGGAAAATAAACAGTAACTCATATCCCACACTTCTATGCAACATTGGTGATGCATACTAAAGTATCTCCAAAATTACTAAATTTGTGTGTCAGGCACAGCACAGTGTACCACTGGTATTTGTATCCAGTTTTCTATTGTTTTCTCCAGTTGCTTCCATCCCAGAAACTGTTGCTGAATCTGAAGGTGGAACACAGGAAAACCTAAGACAGATCTTTGTTTTTATTAAAGCCAGCATCCTTCTGCATTCTACAAAAAATCTGTTTCTAAACAGATAACAATTTTCCACTTTTGAAATTAATCATGTCATCAATAAATTAAATTAATCACGACATCAAGCCCTGCACACTTTTACAGTACTGCTTCCCAGGCCTCTATCAAAAGATAGCCTAGTTGACTGTTATTGAAGTTGCAATATAGGATAGATTTGTCTCACCTCTTCATGCATAGAAGTGACAAAACAGATGAATCCACGAGATCAACACAGATGTAGGTCTGAAAACACTGATTTAAGTTCTCTAAAAATTCATAAGATTATTGATACTAGCAAAACCTTATGAAGGCAACAGAAGGCTTGGCACTGCCTTGTCTGCACCATGAACACACATACTTTATGAAGAACCATGGCATTTTTAACTTTTTGCCAATTAAGGTGTTTTTTGTTTACGCTGTCCAGAAAAAAACACACAAATTGTGCTGAAGACTCACAAATAAAGGCATTTGAAAATAAAATGAGAGCCACAGTGAACTGGAATAGTACTAAGCCCTTTGCTGTATTTATAAAGAAATGCAAAAAGGTGGTTGGTTTGTTTGTTTGTTTTTGTCAGGCAACACAAGCTTTTAATATCTCTAGTCATTCAGACTTTGGACTGAGATATATTAACCTGTCAGACAAAAGCAATTTTACAACATATACAACTGCAGTTCATTTCAGAACATTTATTGCTCTGTAAACAGAAAATCCAGATTTCCCTTAAATAATCTGTCCTTTTTTCTTCCACTTGAAGCAAGAAGGAAGGTGTGGTAAGAAAAAAATATTTCTAAGTGAAACAGAAAGAAATATTCATGAATCCGTCTACACAAAGAGAGTAAAAGAATAAAGTTAGAAATTAAAACAAACTTCTACAGTGACTACCTCTATTAAGAAACATCTTTGATGTCAGTAGCTTACATCAAACAAAATCAAACAGGCGCACAGAAATGAGAAACAGTTTAAATTAAAGGTGGTCATGATACTAAAGGGAGGATGGCCTCTGCCCAAGAGATGATGTAGAACACCCCACATATTTGGGCAATATGGATGAGAGGGGAAAGGGAAACAGAACAGGGCCACAGCTCCATGTTTACTTTGCATCTTTTGTGCTATGCAGCTCCCTAATCATGAGTTATACCTAATAGAAGTGTCAGGGTTCTGTATGCTCTTCAAATTTTTAAACACAAAAGAGTACAACTGCAAGGCAATATAAGTAAGTGTGGATGACTATTTGGTTTGTAATTTAAGTTATTAGAATCTGTTGAGCAGAAGCTTGACTACAAAATTCTCAAATATGCAAGAACTATATTTGAAAAGTTCATTAGTCATTAAAATTAGAAAGAAGAAAACAGAAGTATGATGATGAACTTCAGGAAGTCTAGCAAAGAGCCACCAAGATGGCTGGGGCAACTTGCACTTTGAGGAAATGCTGAAGGAGAATGTGGCTTGTACAGCCCAGCAAAGACTTCAGGAAGGCCAAAGAGCAGCTGTCCAGTATCTCTGAAGATATTACTAAAAATATGGAGACAGCCTCTTTACCAAGGTACACAGTATGAACTTTAGATGATGATCTGAAATTGAAATAGGAGAGCTTCTGTCTGACGAGATATAAGAGAAGGTTAAAAAAAAAAATAAAAAAAAAAAAAAATGGGGGAGGGAGAAGAAGAAAAAAAAAAATACAGCAAGAATTAAGCACTGGAAAATCTTTCCCAGATAAGTGATGTGGTCTCCACCCTTGGAGGCTTTTCAGACCTGACCGGACAAGCCCAAAGCGCTTGGTCTGAATTCAGTATTGACCTGCTCTCAGAAGGTTGGATAAGTTACTTTGCAAGGTTCATTTCAACCAGAATGACTCTATATAGGAGTTAAAAGAAATTATCATGTATCAGAAAGCATTCCTCTGCTTCACTTTTCAGTACGTCAAAGCATGAAGAATAATTTCTAGAATACTATGAGTACACTGCATACTGACCTTGTGTACCTACTGCATGTTAGAGCAATTATTACCAAAAAGAAACCCTGCCTGCCAGGCCAAAGGGAAATATTGACTCACGCAGTACACTTCCTAGAATCTCTGCAATACAAATCAAAATCAACAGATATCTGAACAACTGTAAGATTTTTTTCTATCATGAACTAAGATGATTCTATGATCATATAATCAATATTAACTTCAGGTATTTTTTGATCTCCCAGTCTATGTCTAAATTATGAAGGCATCACATTTCTGGAGTCAGAAGGTGGGGAAAGCAGACATATGGGAACAAATGGGGCCAGACTTGTCCCAGGAATTGCAACAGAAAATATGGCAGAAGAGAGAATACTGTAGATCCTACAGTAGAAACCAGGAAACTAGGGTGCAAGAGCTCAAACTGCTCTGCGAGATGTTTACAAAGGAAGGGTTTGTTAGGAGACAAGAATAATATACCTAATTGGAACACCTGAACTGGTTAATAGTTAGCCTCCCTTTATGGAGAGGAACATATGATCCTAGGGAATGGGTTACTGCTGTTTGGGAATAGGGCCTAATCAGGTAGCAGAGCGGAGGCAGAATCACAGAATCACTATGGTTGGAAAAGACCTTTAAGATCATCAAGTCCAACCATCACCTAACTCTACCAGGGCCACTACTACACCATATCCTTAAGCACCAATTCTAGAGGGCTTTTAAATACATCCAGGGATGATCATTCAACCACTTCCCTAGGCAGCCTGTTCCAGTCTTTGATAACCCTTTCAGTATAGAAGTTTTTCCCAATGTCAAACCTAAACTTTCCCTGGCATAACTTGATGCCATTTCATTGATGCAGGACTCAGTACTTGGCCTTGTTGAAGCCCATATGATTGGCCTCAGACCATTGATCCAGTCTGACCAGGGTCTCACTGAAGAGCCTTCCTACCCTAGAGCAGACCAATGCTCCCACCTAACTTGGTGTCATCTGCAAACTTTCTGAGGGTGCTCTCTTACTGAGGGTGAGTGATCTCCTCATCAAGATGACTGATAAAGATATTAAGCAGGAGTGGCTCCAGCACTGAGACCTGGGGAACACCACTTGTGACCAGCTGCTAACTGGATTTAACTCCATTCACTACCACTCTCTGGTAATGAGCTGCAGCTCTGTGCCCCCCAGTCCAAACAGTAGCAAGGCTGAGCCTGTATTCCCAGCAGGCATATGCACACATACATGAATATATACACACACACACACTCACACACACACAGAGGTAGCCATGTAGATCAACACAGTTACACTCAGTACTCACATGAATCCACAGGCTCATTCAGCTGTCTCTTTCCTAGCGCTCACACACTAGCTTGTGCTGAGTCTGGTCACTGGCAGTGTAGATGTATGGGCCAGGACCCTATGACCTGAGGTCCCACACTGAGGCTGGTACTTGGTTTCGCCCAGTCCCTGGCACCCAGACCCTCAGTCACTCCAGGTGCTGTCACCATGGACACATGGGCCTTCGCCTGGTGTCTAAATCCAGTTGCTGGCTGCACATGGAGACATACATACACAGACCAGATGCCGTTCAGCCAGGAAAAGAGTTACAAGTCAAATTTGATAAGACAGGACAGACTTCACTGGTCAGGAGCAAGCAGGGCTTGGCCAGACAAGTGTATCACCATTCAGCCCTTTTTATCCCTTTATTTCCCTGCAATAAATCCTGATCAATCCCAGAATGCTCTTTCTCTGCATCCCATACTGTGTGTCATGCCCCAGGCAGTATTTCTTCTCAGTCCAAAAGGTAATCGAGCATTGATTCACCTTGACAGGTCTCATGGCTGGATGATTCACCTCGATGGCTCTCCTGGGACAGTCCTGGAAGGGCCCAGACAGGCTGCTCCTTCCTCCAAGTCCTTAATTTGAGCTCCTGTCTGACTTTGGGACTCCGTGCTCTCCTGGCCTTGTGGAGATAGGCCACTGATGGGTTGATGGCTCCTGTGTTGCGCCTAGGAGCAGCTGGGCAGGGTGTGATTTGGGATTCCCCACCTGCTGCCACCTCTCTGAGCACTTTTGTGGGTCTGCAGACAGGATTTTATCATAAAACCTAACAGCTGCATCCTGTGGCAGAACTTCCTTAGGATCTATCCAGTTCTCTGCAAGTTATGCATCACATGCTGCTTGATTCGTAACATGCAAGACCAGGAATCCAAACAGTTTCTTTCACGGGTCTTATATCTAGGGCCTGGCGTACCATACACCACACTAAATATAGAAATCAATAGGAGAAAAAGAGATGCTCAAATCACACATCCTATTTTTTCTTTCTTCTCGATGCTGCTATTATTCCAATGTTCAGTCTGATCCTAAAGCAATACAGCACAGCATGTCACAGCATTATTATGTCTTCATACTGCCGAGTAACTGAAATCCTTTTATTAAAATACAGCATTCTGTGATGGATTTCTTCATCCTTGGACTGACATTGAGCCTGAAGCTCTTACTAGTAATCACTTTACACAAAGCCAGATCACATACTCAACTCAGACAGAGAAGCTAAGGACTCAATTCACAGATTTTTTAAAATGGTGTGAAAGCTGGTGAGACTGAATTGTTCCTGCAAAGAATGGATACATTTCAAAATTTCTGAGAAAAACTACACTGAAGACATTTTCTGAATAATCAACTTACGGAATGTTTTATTCATCCTTCATTACCACTGTCTTATTAAAACAAAATAATTTCCCCAAAACATCACAGAAACAAGTTGTTCCGCTGAATATGAACCATCTTAAAGAAATTTAAGGCTGTCATGTGCTAACATCACAGCTGGAAAGAAGAGCTGTAAAATAGTAAGATATCAGTAAAACAGTCTTCTACCAGCCTACTCAAAGTAAACCATCTTTCAAGCATACTTGCTCTTCAATTGATTGCTAAGATGATAAGAAAAAAAAAATCAAGTGACAGGAGAAAGGGACAGTAAAATTTTTTCCAAATGCCTTAGAATTACTACTTAATGCAAGGCAGAAGATGAAACTCTGACATCAGTGTTTCGAAAGAAAACCACTTTGAGAGACATGCCAAAGCACGTATTTGCAGTTGACTCTTCTTTCCCCTATCCTCATGAGATTTTAAATTTAGACATGTAGCATCCTAAATGTTTGAAGAGTTTTTGCTGTTAATGTTAGCCCTGTCACATCATCTACCAATGCTCTTGAGACAGAATGCTTAGTCTCAAAAAGTAAATGCTTTTACTATGTCAGTACATACATCATTAGCTTATCTACTGTTTCCCCACTCTTCATCTCCACTCCCTAAAAAATGTTTGGGAAAGCATTAAAGAGAAGTGGACTACTGCACACTATTAACTCTTCAAAATTTATAATGAAGCTATATAGATTACTTAATGCAGCCACAAATTCAAGTTTTCATTTTCACCTTCAAGGCCCTATATTATCTTATCCACAATTACTGTATGTCTTGCTTTTATTTCCTTCTACTCCCTAGACATCTCCTATCCTTTCGCTTAATTGTGTTCTTTATCTCTTTCTCCCACTTTCAGCTGTATGTCTTATATCATGCTGACCTCTGTGCCTTGTACAATCTCCATGCCTACACTCTTTATCCTTCCTCAGCAGTATCTTTAAAAATACACTCTTTCAGAAATCACTGGTACATTCTCTTCTTCCTCCCCTTCTTATTGCTGAGCTGTTAACTGAAATTTGTCTTGCTCAAACCACTCTTGCTCCTTGCTGGACCAGGGCAGCAGAGAATACAGCTTTTTAATGATATCAAAAATTACATCTGTTAACTCTCTGAGTAAAACAGAAGGACAATACTTCCTTGTCCTCTAAAACATGAATTTGGAACCCTGTTCACCAAAAAACTGCAATGTTCATTAAATAAATGCCAATTGGTGTGTGTGTAGTGATTAGTTTCTACAATCTATGTCTGTACTTAAAGTTTTAGATATTTATATTATATTGCATAGTGCTCTGGCAGTTGTTCAGAGCAGGCTTCATGCCTATCATTCACTTGGCATACTTGGATTGATGCTTTTTCCCCCCCTCAGGTTTTAATGTGTATTTAAATATAAAATGATGTACACAGTAAGCAGCCATGGCACACAAACATTAGGAAACTCAGGATTTCCAGGTCTAGTAATGCTCATAGTATGGTAGAGCCATAGCATTATGCCTGACTCCTAGAACACCTGACTACAGGACTCCCAGTTTCCCAAACTTCAAACACTTACTCAACACAATATAACTATTCATAGAATTTATCCTATGACCATTGTATTAGTTATTACTATAATTAGAAAATATTATCTTCTGAGGAAAACATTAAAATAACTGTAAATGCTTTTTGCTGAAGTTTAAGGAAAAAAAGAAAATCTACTCAATGAAAATTTTTGACCCGAAAATTTAAAAACTCAGAACTAAAAGCACTCTTCAAAGGGTGTATCATAGCTAATCTCAAAACTGCAAATGCATTCTACTGAAGATACATGATTATTCCTCATAGAATAAGAGGTTCTGTTGGCATTCTCTTGGGATAACTGCATTATTGAAAGTGGAAAGCAGTAAGATAAGTTACATACTATTATGCTTTTTGCTCATGGCACTTTTTTTTTTTTGAGTCTGTACTAGCTCTGAAGCTCAGGACAGTAGGCTGCAACCTCTAATATTTCCACTTTTTTGTCTGAAGCTGCAGGATGCAATAATGTGTTCTGGAGATGGTAACTGAAGGGATCACCGTGACCCGGTATCTGTTCAGAAGAAAGAGGACAATTTCCTAATAGAGGAAAACATGTTCTATAACAGAAGATATTTTCAGTAATGGATGCAATCTCATCAGATAGTCTTTGTTAGTCAACAAGACCCTGAGGCTTTGAAGCAACTAAACTATGAAGTGAAGCAGTTACTAACATTAAAAAACATTTCCCATTACCATGTTACTATTTTAGAAAGCAGTTGTAGATGCATTTTGAAAGAATTCTGGTGTTACTCAAGGAATTATTGTCTAGTAATCTTTACCTCTATACTTGGTAAATTCTGCTGATGATACAAAGTTATGTAGGTTAGCTGAAATAAGAAACATTTGTAAGAAACTTGGAGTGACAAGTTAGTCTACTGGGCAGTCAAATGTCATGTCAAATGAAATAAAATGGTCAAGAAATGTAAGCAATACATATTAGCTGGGAAAAAATAAATGACATGTACATCTCGTAACATTCAGTTTAAGTACTGGACATCACTGTAGGCAGCTCAGTGAAAATTCAGAGCTTGGGTACACATTGTACATATTCATAGACATATATAGTGCTGTCTCATCTGGAATACTCTATGTACTGTATGCTACAGACATCAGTCTATGTTAAAATGTTTTTGATTGGAAGGGTCTGAAGAAATGCAAATAGAATGCATAGCAGGAAAAAAAGACTCAAACAACCACCCCTACCATCCCCCAGCTCCTCCCAAAAATCCCAAACACAACCTTTTCAGATAGTGAATCTGAACAGACTGTAAACTGTTTTACTTATGGAGCAAGAAATAAAAAGGGATGTGATAAGTAGCACTTAAATACGGAGTGGCAGATCAATTACTTCTTATCTTTCTTATTCATAACATTAAAAAAAAGCTGACATTCAAAGAAGTTGAAAGGTGAGATATTCAAAACATCTGCAAAAGATTTACAGAATTCATTGTCTCAGGTAGTCATTAACATCAAGAAAAACACAAATACTGTGAAAAGGTTACTAAAGCCCTTTTTTGTCTATGTTGTTGTTGTTAAACAAGAGCCTTCAATTACTTGCTATGGGAGCAAGAGAATTATAGTAGATAAATTAAACCTCTCTAGCTAAAATGTGACTATTAAGCCTCTGGTACTAGCTCTCATCAGAGATGGCACCAAGAAAGATGGACACTGAATCTGAGCACAAACATCAATTCCTGTATTCAGTACTATTTAGATAAAAATAAAAAGATTTCTTTGATAGAAAAGGAGGACAGCAGTTCTACCACTGTCTAGAATTGTTTTCTACTTTAAATCAGAATAACTTAGTCTTAAGGAAGCGTAAGTTGAACCACTTCCTTCTTGCTTTTGAAATATGCTATTATTCTAAGATAAAGAGATGCTAGTATGGAAATGTTAAGCATCCTTTTTTAGCAGATAAAGCTGTCACTTCTTCAGCTCTTGTATGTCCTACAATGTCTTTTATCTTTAAACCACCAGTCTCTCACAATAATAATAATAATACAACCTCAAACATTGCTTTATGGAGTACACGTTGTAATCATCTTGTAAGTGCACTTATTTTGTAATACGGCAATCAGCCTGAGCAGAATGCTTTGCCCTGTTTAGACCGTAAATAATGTCAGTGTTAATTGATCCTGTGTGTAGGTTTTCTGCAACCATGCCAAAAACTCAGACTCTTACAAACTCTTTGCCACGCACAAATATAAGCAGAACTCTACCACAAATACCAGCTCTCTGAAAATTATCTAAAACAGCATCTCCACAAAGAGCAAGTAACTTAAACAAACAAACAAAAAATAAAATCAAACCAATATCAAAACCAAATGAACTATCCTGCCCTCAGCCTTAGCACAGTTAAACAACACATAATTGACCTTAGTCTTTCAAAGGCTTCCAGAGAAGCAACCAAAAAATACTGCTCACTATACAATACCTTGGTACAGTCTTCATTCTTTATCCTAAAACTGTTGAAAATCATTGTTACAACAAGCTCTGGGGTGATTACAAAGGTAACTTGAGATATAGAGAATATCAGTGCACTGTATCTTTTTCAAAGAGTATTTATTCATTCTTGCTATAACCAAAAAGACATTAAAACCATTTTTTTTTGTGTGAAAATTCTTGTTAATTAAAATCTAATTATTCACTAACTGCTCTGTTTCGCATCTCCAAAAAAATGCTCAAGGTCTTGAAAGAAAGAAAAGATAACTAAGCAAGCAATTTATCATAAAAGAAGGATTTTCTCCCATCTTTTTTATTACTTACCATGCATAATTAATATGTGATAATACTCATAATGAGTTCCCTAAAACAATTAGCAATGCATCTCCAGCGACCTGCTAATCTGAATATAATTCTTTTAGAATTTGGAGGTGTACCAGTTTCATTGTGCTTACACACTCCCCTCACGTAGAAGCAAAGAAGGCTGCAGAATATAATTTCTTATTCTGCATCACATTTTGTCAAGTCCCTTAGCAACTACTTGATACATTATCAAGACAAATGCAAGGAAAAAAAATTATTCCTGCCACCCCCAAGCAGGGTACCCCAAAGACTAAGACCAATTATAATCCTTCTTTCCTCTTCCAATCAGATACATTAAATGAAAGCAAACCTTGACCAGGTTATTTTTTGCATGGAATTTCAATTACTTTTTTCATCTCCATAAGACAAATATATCCATAAATAAACATGCACTGCAGTAACAAGGGCAACGTCTGGAACACTTAAGAGCTAAATTACTTTCAAGCCATGCAACATCTCATTTTTCTTCCACAAATACAGAACAGAGACCTCCAGTATGGGGGGGGAGGGGGTGCATGCATGCAAGCACACATGCCTCAGGAGAAGGAGGAGGAAGAAAATCAACCATGTGAACTGAGAGTATGATAATTGATAACAAAACAAAACAAACATCTTTATAACTGTCTCCTTCCTTTATTTGTCTTGTAATTATAAAATAGCGGCCTATTAAGGATTTAGGGAAAAGGTACATGTGGTGCATGTGTATAGCAGATCTTCAGAAGTCCTAGACTGTTAAATGTGACAAAATATCTCACATTCTCCTCTACAGCCATGTCATTTACACTTACAAAACTGGAAGCTGAGCTTCGTAATCACAGACTTCATCATCCAGACTGGGAGACACAAATAAGGGCTATATGCTTACATTATTTTTAAGTTGAGAAAGGTGTAGGATTCAGCCAACAGACTGTCCAACATTGTATCACATAAAAGGTATACATTCCACTCGAGTGCTGTGATCTTTGCATTCCAAGCTGTAAGCTTCCAGCAGTATTTCAAGATGGAGGTCTTAACATATAAAAATCTACATTGTTCAATACCTACTTACTTTAAATTGCCTAATAGGCAATTTAAAGGTATAATTTATTACTAATTTACTCCTTTACATTTCTCCAGTGTCTGTCTGAAATCATTAGTTTCTCTAGCAGGAGTGGTTATGCTGTTTGTTATTTCGCAGTGCCCCACAGTATCAGGAATTCAAGAGCTACACTAGAAACACATAAAAAATACTCAAATCAGAACTTACCATCTAGAAATAAGTCTTCAGTTACAGTGCAGAACAAGAAAAGTCAAGGCTTTATAAATTCAGGAAAAAGTTCTAGTCAAAAACCTTACTCAGCAAGCAGCTGGTGTACCATCTTTTACCTAGGACAATCCCCAAGGAAACCCCAAAACTGAACTCAGGTTGAAAAGTGCTCAAAAAACTCTTTTCCTCAAACTTTTGAGGAAGAATTCCACACAGTAGACAAGATAAGGATAATTCTCTCTTCTAATTGCTTTAAAAAGAAAACAAAGTCCCAGATTGCTGTCATGTTCTCTATGGAGCCTATTTTTCTTGACATATTAGGAATGTGCTGGGACTACATTTCCAATTATGCTTCACAAAAGTCTAACTGCAAGAGATGTTTAGTTCCTGTGAAACAGACACAAGCTTTTGAGATTGGTCATTTTTTTGATGCACACATAAAAGTAAAAAAAATAAATGACTTATGAAACTATAAAGTCAGAAACGGAAGTTCCTGCTGAACTTGGCACCTCATCTTGGTTAGAAGGCAGACAGGTGTTTGTATACCCTTTCAGACCTCCCTTGCTATCCACTCTCAAACCTCAAGGGGACATCTAACCCAAAATCTGTGTACACACAAATGATGTGATGTACTTCATTCATTTCTCAATCACACCACATACAGGAACAGTAAAATCTACCACACATAATCCAAACTAGTCAAGGGAGTGAACTCTGCTTTTGCTGCAAACTTAAGCACACAGTGTGTACTCAGGAGCAGTATTTTCAAACTCTCATGGCACTAAACCAGTTGCTCAGCAGTCCCAACACCTCACAGGGAGCACCATCCTCACCACACAGCACACTTCTGCCAAACGAGAGTCTTCTTTGCTCTGTTTGGAAGCTGGCCACTGTGCAGCACAGGATGCGAGGCTAATGGGAATGCTGAGGAAGCACAACCTTGCAGATAAAGGACTCCAAAGGGGCAGTCTGTGTAAATAGTGAGGAAATCCTCCAAAAAAAAGCCCAACAAGAAAACACACACACCAGAAACACTCAAACATCCCAGACCTTCAGACAGCATACTAACTGTCTGTCTACACAGGAGTTAGCACCAATAAATCAGGAGACACAAAAGTTCTTTAATGGCTCTAACCCATCAACTGCCTCATTTGAGTTAGTCAATGAGCTGTAATTACATCAGTACAGACAAGAAAGTCAAGTGGCTTCTGAAAAGAAAACCCAAATTCTGCTTTCTACCTCAAAATGCACCAGCAACTAACTAGAAAGAGTCATGAAGCTGCACTGATCCCTCTTCACACACTAAATGGCCATTGTGGTTGCTGTACCTGCTTCTGTACAGACTGCAGTGCACGTGTGCAGCCGTGGCCTATTGCACACTTTCCTTTGTCTATCCCACAGAATGCAGCCTAACACTGTAAAAGCCAGGTGTACTAGAACCATTATGATCATAGGCTTATAGCACTGCAAAAAGCAAGTATCTAGTAATATGCTAAAGTAACTGGTAAAAATTAAGAGCCCAATTCGATAAGACAGCAGACCTTTGGTAAATCAGAATGGTTTATACCATGAACAGCTCTTTAGAAAAGTGTTTCAGCTGAGGAAAAACCTGTAACATTGGCTTATTCAAAGGACAGACTAGAGCCTAGGTTGAAAAAACAGCCATTGGTGTAGGTTTGAACTGAGCTTAAAAATGTCTATGCATTTTTACATTTAATGCATTTTTTATTTCTAAAATAAAATGTCTGATTTGTGAATTGTAAACATCGAGGAAAGAGTGCAAGTCAATTTATTTATAAAATGGAAAAGGGGCAGATTTATGATGACTAAATATGTAATTTCAACAGCAGGGATTCCAATTTACAGCTCAGTACAGCTAGAACAGCTGTTCATGCCTCTGTAATTTCTATACCTTATTTAAAGTACTTTTAATAAATTCAGTCCTCAGATATACATACGGAATTACAGAAACATCACTAATAAAATAACTGCTTATCTGAAATACATACACTACATGCAAAGACTAGAAGTGCTGCAGTTGAAGGGGGAAAAGTAGAAAAAGGTAAAAAAACTGGGGGGGGCTAAGAAATAAAAAACACGGTTTGGCATGCTTTTTACACAAGCTTACAATAATAATGGTTACATTAAGTGCTTCCTAAGTGTTAAATCAGCCTTCTTCACCATTGGTTTTCCTTGTACAATATAAACTAAAGCTACAAAATGGTCATAATGTTCTGAATCTCTGTTACTCTTTCACTACATCTTTTGTAGAGAAAAAAAAGCCTGAGAAAAAATTCTCTTTGAACTTCTCTTTTCTGTGACAGAAAAAGTCTACTGAGAATCATAAATCCTAATGCCATTTAATCAGTCTGAAAAATTTTAATGAGCTCTCACTAGATTTGGTACAGAGATTATTTGTAACTGTGGGATAAATTAATGAATTAGAAATGGAAGAAACTGCAAAGAAACTGTTTTAAATTAAGGTGATGATTTACATCACTTTTTCAATAGAACTGATTGATTCTTTGTAAGAGAGTTATGACCATTTTTATTACTACAATCTTTCCCTCTTTTTAAACAATGGATATAAATGGTATTTGTTTGAATTACACTACTAGTAAGGTCCTTTATTTTACAGAAAAGCTGTAGGCAAAATAACCAAAATACTGGAAAGGCCTTGAGCTGCCACATCTTCAAGTAGCTAAATAAAAATTAACTAATAAAATTAACTAATAAAATTAGTTCATGTGCTTTTAATTACATGAGTATATTGGAAGTATGTATAAATGTTTGCATGGGAATATCTGAAATCCTTTGAGTTAGAGCCATACTTGAAATAAATTTAGTAGCATAACATTTTTGTACCATCTCTCTACTTGAGCAGGGCTATCTAGAGCAGGTTGCCCAGGATCATGTCCAGATAGCTCTTGAGTATCTTCAAGAAGGGAGACTCTACAACCTCCCTGGGCAAGCTGTGCCAGTGCTTGGTCACCCTCATAGTAAAAACGTACTTCCTTGTGCTCAGATAGAGCTTCCTGAGTTGGTTTCTGTCCTCTGGTTCTGTCACTGGGCACCACTGAAAAAAGCCTGGCTCTGTCTTCTCTACGCTCTCTCTTCAGGTATTCATATACATTAGAAGATCCCCCCTGAGCACTTTCTTCTCTTTATCAGCAAACTGTCCCATCAACTAGGTTATTAATGAACATGTTGAACAGAACTGGACCCCGTACTGACCCCTGGAGTATGTCACTGGCATCCAACTAGACTTTGTGCAGCTGATCACTATCCTCTGGGCTCAGCTGTTTAGACAACCCACCTCACTGTCTGCTCATGCCCAAGCAACAGCTTCTACATGACGACCTTATGGGAGAAAGTGTCAAAGGCCCTGCTGTAGTCCAGGTAGACAACATCCACTGCTTTCCCCTCATCTGCCAGGGGAGAAGCCATGTGGACTACTCCTGATGATTTGCTCATCCTTACTATGCTTGGAAATGGTTTTCAGATTAGCTGCTCCATAACCTTTCCAGAGATTCTGGTGACTCTGAGCAGCCTGTAGTTCCCTGGGTCCTCCTTCTTGCCCTAGGAGTGACATTTGCTTTCCTCCAGTCTTCAAGCACTTCTCCCAGTCACCATGAACAATCAAAGATTATCACAAGTGGTCTTGCAATGACATCTGCCAGCTCCCTTATCACTCGTGGACGAGTCCCACCAGGGCTCATGGATTTAGCCACATCCAGTTTACCCACATATTCCCTGACCTGATCCTCTTCCAAAAAGGGTACATCTTCCTTGCTCTAGCCCTTCCCTCTATACTCTGGGCCCTGGAATTTCTGACTTGCTGCATTCAGCACTTCAGCCACTTTGATGTCTTGTGTAGCCAAGAGCCCCATCTATTTCAGCAATGAGCCACCATTTTCCCTAGTCTTCCTTTTGTCTCTTATGTACTTATAGAAGCTCTTCTTGTAGTCTTTGACATCCCTTGGCATGTGTAGCTGAATTTCCCCAATTCCACAGCAGTATCATCAATGAAAAGCCAATTTTGCCTCTGTAGCACATTTTAAAAGTTCCTTTAAAAGGAATGCCTGTTGTAAGAATTTAAAACATAGTAAGATACTAAGTAACTAATTCTAGAAAAATATGAAACAACTTGTTTTCCAATTATGATCATAAAAAGGTAAGAGAATAATAGTAAAAAAACCAAACCAAACCCCAAAAAACCCAAAGAAAAAAAAAGACTTTGAAAAGTTTTTTTTCAATTGTCTAAAATGTATGGAAAACAAAACAATGTTTTGAGCACTGTGGCCTGAAATTTCTACAATATTCAAGCATATATTGTTTCTACACATGTACCGCTCCACCTAGCTTTCATACAACTTGCATCTGTGTATTTGAGAGGAGAATTTAGCATATATTTAAAAAAACCCCACGTATTTTAGTAAAAAATAAAATTTCTAGTATTTAATCTGAAGATCACATTTTGATTACCTGATAGATTTAATTAATTACTCATATGACACTGTACTGTTACTAGTATTGGAAGTTCATATGAAACTTCATGCATCACAAAATAGTAAAACCTGGGCTGAATTTGCATAGTTTATCTTCTTTGAAATTCCTGTGCTGTGTTTTCATCATTATGCTTATTAAGTTCCCAGTTAACAAAAGACTGTAAACCAGAAGGTCAACATTTAAGAAACTCCCAGATGGACAATTATGACACCCTTCAATGACAGCAAAGTAGACATTATATCCATCTTTATATCATTTTAGAACACTTACTTGTAGAAGTGTGCCTGTATGGCAAGAGTCTCAGTCTGGTATGCCAATTCAGCTAAATTCTGGAATTGGCCTTCTACGGCTACATCGTACTTTTCACTTGGAGCAGCAGTGAAGTTTTGAAGCAAATCTGACAGTCCTCAATTGCTACCTGATGGTTTGTTTCACTATGTAGTTTTGATGTATACTAGGTTGCTTTGGCAGGAAGCTAAAGTAGAAGTCCTTTCCAGGTGCATATCAAGCAATCTCTAATGCTTAAGCCAACATAAATCTCAAAACCCCCATATACAGCTTTCAGACCGGGATTAGAGTTAATCTAATCTAACAGAAAACATTCAAATCACATACAGCATAGATATATAGGCCCAGGCACCAAATACATTGCTCTAATAATCTGCTGTTCTTAAATCCAATTACTTGCTTTTGCAGACATTACCTATATCTACTGATATTTTGATGAAAACTTGCACGTTATTGATATTTAGCATGAAATCCAAACCTGTAGCTCTATTAGTTCACCACTGGGGACTAAACATTGCAGATGCCATCACTACACTGCAATAGGTAATGAATGTTTCATATAGCTTTGCACATACTGTTTTGATTTCCTTCTTCTCAGGAGTTCTGTACTTGTGCTAAATTCCCACACTTTGACATCTGTAACTTTTGTAGATGCAACAAAAAAATGCTCAGCTGAATTATCTGCGTTAAGAACTCTAAATGCTGTTAAACTTCATATAAAGGAGAAGTATGGGTTCAAACATTAATGTTCTTCTTCAAAGAAAGGTTAAAGAAAATAACTATATAAAACTACCATAAACACTCTGAAATTGTGTTTGTCCAGTATACATTTAAAGTTTAAAATTATTAAGTGTAATAAAGATGCTACTATTATCTTAAAATATTTTTTCATTATTAACACAGCTAAGGGTACTTATTGCTGAACAAATAAAAATACCCACTACATAGTGTCACTTTGTTTGTTGTTGATTGGTTTGGGGTTCTTTTTTTTTTAATGTTTTTGTCCTTTTTAATTATTAGCACTTGGTGACTTTCCTGAAATAAAGTCAAATAAATTAAGAGGCTTAAATTTAAATTTGTCATTAACACAGCTGACATTAAATTTCCTTACCTCTCCTTCAGATACCAGTTATGATCCAGCTTTATATAAATTCTCAATACTTTTTGATCTTTTACTTTCAGAATTACAGAACAGTTTACGAGACACCTCCATCCAAGGGAAAAGCATGTAGTACACACCTCTCAACCCATTTCACAAAAACCACACCATTTGACATTACAGGAATATACTCTGATTTTTTGTTCCCTAGACATACAGTTAAGCAAGAATGAATAATTCTGTATGAAAGCAACATTAAACTGTGGTTTAAGCTTATATGCAACTCCTCTTCTTTCAAAACCTTGGGCTGCTTTCCAGTATTTGCTCTCAACTGATTATTAACATGCTCAAAATTTGTAACTACTTGACTCTAAGGAGATTTACAGTCTTGCTGCTCAGATTCTTCAATATTTGGAACGTACCATACACACAAAGCCTACTCACGCAAGTACCTAACATGTCCATTCAACTGCTGTCTTCATGAACATGATCACATACATTTGGTATATCTCTTCTATCTAAGTTTCCAAATTAAGTTAATGCACATATAAAGAATGTCAAGAGAACTTGCAACAGAAAAACAAACAAACCAACCCCAAAACAGTTTGCTTAACACCATTCATAGTATGCTACATTGCATCAACCTTACTCCAGTTTGCATTCCCAGGCAACAAAAATACCATTTAGAGTCTGGGTAAGAACTTGAAGTATGCAAGGATAAAAAAACCTGGCTAATCATTCTGTATATATTTGTGTAACCATTTTTTCCTCAATAATCCCCCTGAGAAAATAGTAATCACAGTCTAATCCACCTGAAGTTTTTCCTTAGAAAATAGTACATCATGTATTTATCTGCAGTAATGCAACTGCAAAACCTTAGAACTTATGTTCCACTCAGGATAGACAAGAAATAAGAAAAATATTTTAAGGAGAAAGTCAACTTAATTTAAAATATAAATGATGACCGTATTTTAACTAACTCTCCATTTATCTTTTGAATATTCTCACTATGAATTTCTATTTCAGAATTATGTTTGGAAAGTCACATATAAAGGAGAGAAACTATACACCTCTACTATTTGAGAAAGATTGCTCAAGCTGACTGGTTCAGAAAACAAGAATTATGATCTCAGAGATTTACAATGCAAGAGGAAAGAGATGTCTTAGGAAAAATATATGACCTCTTTAGAGAAGTATCTTTAATGTTTAGACACTTAAGAGGTAAATCAGCCATGAATGTATGAAGAATAAACTTATCTATGTTTAAATAAATGTTTCCAAACTTGTGAGTAGTGAAGTTAAGCTTGCAGATTTATGCACAGAGCGGAAAATCATTACAGTTTTCTATTACTTCACACTACCATGTAGTAATTCAGAGCAATCTACATTACAAACATTGTACGTAGTGGGAGGAAATTATGCTTTCCAACAATTTCTTGCTTCAACAGCATAAACATCTTTGAAAATAGAGGTTGCTGATTTTTATAATGTGTGGGCTAAAACTCAATTGAAGTATTTATCACTTTTTAAAAACCCTAAAAAACACAACTAAATATAACCCAAGCAGAATACACCTAACTTTTCAGTTAATTTGTTCCCACCCCTTCTTACCTTCTCTGGAGGTGCAGAAGGGTGAAATCTCTTTGCACAAACTAGAAATGCGTCAGGCTGTGGCTTGCCAGACTTTACCTCGGGGTCATCTCCCAACACAATATGATGAAAAAGACGAAAGAAGTCTTTATGTCTGGCTGTCTTCATCTGATATGTCACTTCAGCTGAGCTGGTGGCAACAGCTATGGGTATGTTGTGTTTGTGTAAATGACGGATCAACTTATTAACCCCTGAAAAAAAAAACCAACACAACATTTTAATTTTATCTATATGCATATATGTAGGTATACATATTAATATTTATGCCTACTTACAATATATTTAGCAGTATGTCAGCAATATTGTCTCACTTAATACAGCAAACTATTCCAACCAGGAGGTAGTAGAAAAGAAAATTCTTGCTATACAAGAAATATTCCTTCTCCACACAAAAATCATGGAACATTCCTCAAGGTATTTGTTCTAGACATCAAATGATGCTTTCTCAAAATTTGTCAGAAATGGGTTCAGCATCATTGTATAAGTACACTCACTAGAAGATAATTAAGCAATGTCCCCAAGATTATGTATGTTTACGTGAGCGAAAAGCACACAAAAAATATTTTCTTTTATACCCAGAGTTATAATCCTGAAAAAAAAAATAAAAAAAAATTCAAAGTCAAAGCAATATACTCTTGTTACTGAATGGTACAGTTTTAATTTCTGAAGCAGGTATCGAACTGGCTTAAACCAGCACCTAAGAGAGCTCAGTTTCCCACTTTTGCAATTACTACAGCAAGTAACAGGACAGGGGAAGGGAGCTATCAGTCACAGTTTTTACTGCCAGAGCTTTAACTACTACTGATGCTGTGAACCCAGAGTAATGAACACCTCAAGCCCAATGGGTAGAAACTTCAATCCAGTCCAGCCTTCTAGGGAAGGTTAATGCAGGGAACAGTGAAAACACAGTAGTCTGTGTAAGAAGGAAACATACTTCATTATTTGATACAAGTTGTGATTTTTCTATGCAGAGATTTCAAGTGCTTCTTCATTGCAGCATTCTAAATGCTGGATACCTCTCCCAGACAGAACAATCATCAGTGTTTAATCGAGAATGAGAGAGGAGATCCAGTCTTTACCAATTTGCAAGAAAAAATCCCTCTGCATCTGTAAAATCATTTCAGCTCTGCTTCTTGGCATGAATCCAAATTGTGTTGGGCACTGGATATTAGTTTCAGGTACATAAGATTCCAGTAGACTTCTGGCTCATTAAACCAACTTGAGATCAATTCTTTGTTTTCATCACCCAACTGCATGCCTTCTTATGCTACTTTTCATACCTAGTTATACTAAAGTAATCTTATTCCATTCCTCCTGATTCACTGTCCAACTTAAGACCGGTCCCACCTCCCTCAAAACATTTCTACTCCTCATGTTCATTAATTCTTCCCTTTGCTACCCCAGCACCTCTAACTTGCATTTTCCATGTCCTTCTACTCCATTTTGACAATTCTATAAACAACAACCTGATCTGCAATATACTTTTCCCAAGTATAGTCATATTGCCAATTTTGAAAAGTTATAACTACTACTGAAGTGTGTAGATTAGTAAATAGGTGCATTAACTAACCCATCAGTCTGGAAATACAACCCATAGGTGTAGCCCTCTGCAGGTTTCTTCTCTATTCTCCAGAATCTAATCAACCAATAATAACAACTAACATTTCCATCACTATGCTTGTATTTGAAGACAGCCTTTATAATGCATTTCCGTGATGTTACAATTTCCAGCTGGCCAGAAATAAAAAGTGTTATTCCTCCTCTAATGTTAATGCATCACCCATGTCAATGCCTTCCTGTGATCCCTTAAATGGTTAGAAGAATAATAAGCAAATGCATTTTTTTTCCAAATAATGCTACTCTGTCCTCTCACTGAAGCATGATGCTAAAAACAAGTTATCATTTTATTCCAGATACAGATTATGAAAAATTAAATGTTTCATTTTGAAACACGTTAAGACCATATTAAATTAAGCACCAAGATCTCTTAACATGTAAAGCAGCAGCCTAAATATCTCTTGTTAAAAATCAAATGCATTCATTCAAAAGAATTTATTCTAATTAATCTCTAAAATTTAGCAAGCCTAGCATATTGTGTGTGTAGTAATATAAAGAAGTCCAAAGATTACACTAGAGGACTTTTCCTATCTCGTATGCCTTTGCTATGATATAGTTCGTTTTCTCTAAAATTGTGCTCTTTTCAATTAGTTAATTTCTTTAGTCCCACTGTATCACAGCTTTAGTTCATCTGTCACAGGGTATGTTTAGTCTATGTTTCTGTTGGAGGCAGCTAGCCACAGAAAAGCATTATTGAAGAAAGGTTATTTCTTCAGGGTTCTCTCTTATATTCCCCCAGTATATGTCATGATTTTGGTGTGTAAATGTGCATGTGTGTGTGCTCTTACGCTTTCTTTTTGGCTTCCCTCATTACAAGGGAGAAAAAAATGCAGCTGGTCTCTAATAGCTCCATAGAGTAAAGATTTATGTTATTCAGAAAATGCACTTTAATAAAAATATGCCACTGTAAAAATGATTATTTGCATATGTGCAAACATAGCAAAATAGATTAGGAAAAAAAATAAAAGGGGAAAAATCAGCTGTGTGGAGAAAACCTAAATGGCTAGTGTAACTTGACAAGCTCAAGACAGTAGCAACTGAAATATATTTTCATTCCAGGTTTGTTATTTCTTTGTAAGACCTATAGATCAACAAAATCCATTTCTGTTTGCATCTATCACCACCAGTATAACTCACCACATACAATTACTGACACCATGATTATACTAATTCAGAATATAACATTTTATTAGGAAGATAATACATTTCTTAGTATCTTTCTTGTGCTTTTTTTACAGAAAACGTCAACAGAAGGGGAAGTGGGGAACTGCTTAAAGATCTGTAAGAAACTTCCCCTGGCATATACTTTGTCATTGTATACCCTGTAGCTATCCAGATTTTTCAAACAAATGAAGACTACAGTTACATCAAAACTAACCAATTAAAAACTCAATAGCTATGAAGAAGTATACTGAAAATTCCTGTGAACTTGTTAACTCTTAATTTACTTGTAGACACCATGTAAGGGATCAAGGCCCATCCATCACAGAGGGACTCATCTGCTAGGCTTCCTGGAACCATCCTGCACCAGTCCTACTGAAAACTTAGCCACACGCGATAAGTTCTTTTATTTTCTTTTTCCTTTTTTTTTTCGTTTGTTTGTTTTTTGTTTTTGTTCTTTGAGCATCTTTGATTACAAATGAAAAATAATGAAATATCAAAAGAAATAAGGATCTTTGTTTTTCCTGCTAAGGATACACTCCTAATATGGTAAACATATAATAATGATGTTGGGGAGTACAACATAAATTCTTCAGGTAATCATAAAAAAAAAAAAAAAATCAGGAATAAATATTACATATTACTATGCTGTATTTCCAAACTGTTTCACTTCAAATAATCAAAAATGTAAATACTATTTCTTTACTCTATCTCTTTAGATATTAAGTTTTAGAACAGAGAAAGAAGCTTAGTATATTCTAAATATAATAGTTAAACACCTTTGACTATTAGAAAGAAAAATAAGAAGATTGTAAGCTGAGTTTAGCTACAGAACCTGAAAAGAAGAAGAATCAACTTTAAATGTCAGCATCTTTAAAACTCAATTAATCAAAAATGTCAGAGAAGTCAACAACTTTGCGAAAAGAAAATTAACTAAGTCAACAGAAAGGATCTATTTCTTCAGACATCACAGATACATCTTAAAGGAAGAGATCAGCAATTTTGTTCTGAAAGTTGCAGAAAAACATGTTTGGTTTTTGTTGTTTTTTTTTCTTAAAAGGAAGTATTACTCCATTAGATTCACACTGTGGTGTTCGTTCTCTTTAGATTCAGCTGAAATCACAGTGACTAATACATTGAATCAACTGACAAACTAAAATTAAGACTTATACTGAACAACAAAACCCTTGGGCTAACTGTCACATCTTCCTTTCCATTGACTAACACAAACATGTACAGCAAGAGTTGAGGAAAACAAATAATGCTATGCTGAAATGATCTAATGATAGTCCCTATCTAATTATTTATATGCTATTATAATACTGTTTTCTACATGATTTTTTTTCCAGTTACCACATTTTATAATAAAATGGCATTATTCATTGTGAATTGAAAATTAACAAGATGTAACTCCAGAAAGCTAATTCAAATTGATGGAAAAAAAAGGAATTTTTATTTTCCTTTTAGCTTTATACAAACATGAGATCTGTGTCAAATATAATACTTCAGAATGGTGAACAATACATAAATTTTTGCTACATTTTATTTGATATATTTCCAAATTTTCATACCATCCCTTTTCATGTGTTTGTCTATCATAGAATAGAACACTGTTCTTATCTTACATAACTTCTGGAACTCCAGATTTAGACCTATTTCTTATGAAATGCCTCCAGACAAATACAAAGATAATATAAAGCTATTCTATTTTTTTCTAATACAAGTTTCCAAACAAACTTTTGTCTTATAAAGCATTTTTTACTTTTATCTTTTCCTGAAATGAAGTTTCCATGAGCATGTTAATAGCAGAGTATAAGAATGCTTTTCAAGACGGAAAAGAAAGTGATCTCCACCATAAACTGGGCAAACATATGAGACAGTGAAGAGGATTATTCATTATGCTTCAGCACTGAACCGTAATTACAGTTTCCTTTTGCATTGGGTTTGTGTCTGGAGAGGTTTTGGTAGTGGGGGAGGGGGCTATTGGTGAGGCTCCTGTAAGAAACTTTGAGAAGCTTCCACAGCTCCAAGTCAGACTTGCCTCTGGCCCAGGACTGGGAGTAGAGCTGAGCCCTGGAAGAAAGGAGGAGTGGAGGGAAGGAATTTTTAAGATCCTGTTGTATTTCTCACCAATCATCATAGATAATATTTCTTTAGAGTTTCCAACTAACTTAGCTATGATGTTAATCAATTTAAGAACATTTTGAGCAAGGTGGAACAGAGTGCCATCATGTAAATTAGTACTGTATATTCTTCCAAATGAGTGTTGTTCTTATTCAAACAACTAGTGTCAGACATATAATAATGAGAGAAATAGTATAACATAGGATTACTTTAGTTCAAGATAGTAAATAATAATGTCCTGGTTTGAGTGAAAACAGAACTAATTCTGTTCAGTAATTTTACTTTTCAGCTCAGTTCTTCTAATTAACTGC
>WTSP01009001.1:0-14537 GCA_025331215.1 Actenoides lindsayi
TCTGGCGCGGAGCCCAGGTCTCCAAGCCCCAGACGTCCCTGTCCAGCGGCCGCTGCAGGCCTCGCCTTGCCCGGTGTGAAGGCCCCACCACGATCTATCCAGCTGCCTCACGTCAGTGCTAGGCTGGGACCACAGGGTGGTATCTACCAACACTGGGGTAGGCCCTGAGAAGAAGTGGAAATAGCTGAGAGGTGTGACAGAGAAATTGGTTGTCTGATTCCCCATGAGGAGCTAGATGTCTTGGAGGGTGGTCAGGGCTTGCCCTCCACCTACAGAGTGGCCCATTAATTCATGGCATAAAGCACAACTTGCCTTTTGAGAGATGTATGTCGTTGGTAAAGCAACACTTGCTATCTACAGGAGAGGTCCACCCCCCCACACAGCAATATTTTATGTCTGTAGAATGTAGGGGTAATTTGTGTAGAAAACAGAAATACCTGTCAAACCAGTCCTTCCAGGACAGGAGAATTTGCTAATTAAAATGGTGCATAGTGATACGTTATCCCTGGTTAGGTACAGTAGGGAAATTGAAAGTTTTCTGTAAGAAAAACAAACAAACAAAAACAAAAAACAAAAAGAAAACTTTTATGCAAGACTTTTAAAGACAGTTAGGTTCCCCAGGCTTGGATCCTAAATCCTATTAGTCATCTACCTACAGCTTCAGCTGCCTAAGCACCTCCAAAAATCCTGCTCTTCCCTTTATTGCTAATACAGCATAGCTTACTGTTGCTGAAAGCAGAGGCACGTGCTGTGAGGGGAAATAAGTTTCAGAAGGACACGTATTCTACACTACAAACCACTTTCTATGGTTTATTCGGCAACACAGCAGAAACTAATACTGTACTTGCTGCTCTGCCTCTTAAGAGCAACAGAATAAATTCTTGGTACAGCTGTGGCACTACACCTTCTCGAGAGCCATTCCTTCTACACTGACTGGTGTCCAGGAAACGGAGCAAATAGCCAAGGAAAAAAACCATTTTGTACCACTTTTTTCCTCCCCTATGTATTAATATATTGTCTTAAAAGTAAGAATGGGCCAACACGTAGAAAAATCAAAACAGCCAATAAACAAATCACTCCATTGCTTTGCATGGTTCTAATTTTCTTTGTATTATGTAAAACAGAGAAGCAGCAAGCCCTTCATCCACAGCAAACAAGCTGATCCTACACTGATGAATAAAAGTTCTGTCTCTCGTAAGTACGAGTTTTCCATCAAGGCACACTTGCTAGTTCAGGTCATCAGTCAGCACGTTTCAAACAAATCAGAGCCTTTATTGATTTATTAGATTATATAGTAAATAACATATGCCAAGGAAAACAAGCACTACGTGAACTGTGCATTTACACAAAGCGATACATTCTTCTCTTCCTGCATCCATCTCCTTTTATCTCTCCTTGAGTTACAAGCACGCGGTTCCCATCAGAACGAACACATACAGCTCAAGGCACAAAGTGGCCTGCTGCTGTAGTTAGCTGTATTTGTCTTCATGCAGTAAACTCAGTTCAATACTGCACTCCTGTAAAATTGGAATAACTATATTGAAAACAATTTAGCACATCATTATCATTATTAGTATTAATTTTAGTAGAATGTTAGCTGTCACTTTAGAGATACCTACAAAGAAAAAAATCCTGCCTGAATAGTTTACAAAATAGCGCACGGGGGAAAAAAACAAGTCTGTTTTTTTCCAGCTTCTTGCATTGCCAATTGCATTAACCTGCCATTGATCCTCCTACTTACTAGGCAAGACCTTGTCTAGAGGGAAAAGTTGCAGGTGCAGCTCCCTAAACTGGGTGACTTAAATTGACTTTATCATCTCTTCAATCAGTTCAGCTGAATTTTGTAAATTACGAAAACAACTTCAGGAGGTGGCAAACTGTTTTAAGTGCATCTAGCTTATAATCATTCTTTTGAAACCGGTTCAACGTTTTCTTGTACAGACCTGGCCTAGATTATTATCTGGCATGGATAAAATAATAGATCCAAATCCCATGGTGTGTAACGAACAGGGAGTGCTACCGACTGCGGCGACAAAATGGGCCTATTATACTGTACAGGAAGGGAAAAACAGAACTTGCTAGAGCAGAGGAATGGAGGAGCAAGATGACTGTCTTGTTATGATGCTTCCCTAGACTTTGAGAACTTACATCTTGAAAGTCCTAATTCTGCTGACAGTTTCCTACAGCATGATTGGCAAATTTCTCAAACTTTGTTGTTTCAGAGTCTGTGTTTTATCCCTTAATTTCTAAGCAGCCATCACCCGCACATGATTTTCAAAAGGAATGAAAACCCACAGCTGCAACTGTCTACCACAGGAGGAGTTATTTTGTAACATCTAATCTGAAATTGTAACAAAGTTATATGTTTGATATCTGAGACAATGATATGAGTCAATGTGCTCATTAGTTTGTGCCTCATGTTATGATGAAGCTAAAATACATTACAGTCTATATAAATACAGAAGGGCCTTTTTAGCTTTTGAGCCTGCTGATCATCAGTGTCACTTTATAGCACAGATTCTAAATGATGTCTCTGCTTTTAGAATGCTTTTCACCATATATATTTATTATTCTGAGCATCCCAAAATACTACATTCTTGAGTCCTGGCCCCACGCAACCTGAATCGTCTGAATGGTTTCTTTAGCTTTCACAGAGCTGCCTATGGGAGTCAAGTTTTAGAGGACTAAGTTTGTACTTATAAAATATAGTTTTGGTGGCGATTACTTAGAAATTGAAAATTTTGTAAGGATTATTTGTACAGATTGAAATAATTTATATGACAGTGGGACTTAGCTGACCTTTGAAATGTGTTTTTTTTTATGCTTTATGGACACAAAAGATGAAAACCACTTGTTTATTTAAATTATCCATTTTACTTCACAATTAGATGCAGAAAGTAGCACTCCTATATGGGGCATTCAAATATTATTTCCTTAGATTTTTAACAGATTTTTCTATTGCCAGAACTTCTTGATATAAGTTACATACAAAAAAAAAAAAATCAACATTTTTTTTTAAATAAATGCTTTTCTTGTGTACAGGTACAATAAGTTACTAATTTAATACTAATATCATATTTATATATACACACATACAGAGATACATATTACACATTGAGCACACCTGTTCTCTGAATAAAGAGCACTAGATGTTCAAAAATCAGATACCTGAAAACCAGCCTCCAAAAAACTGGGAAGCAATGGGTCAGGACCACAGTAGACACCTATCAGGTCTGTCCCTTTTTCTAACTTCTTCACATAACAGAGCTTTAAGTCGTTTTAGCAGTCATTAGCCTACAATGTGTACACAGCTATAATTGACATCTCATTGATCAACTGATTAAAATAATTAGCTAAATGCATTCCAGTAAACTTGGCATAGCAGCAAGCACAAAATGAATTATATAATTTTACATAAAGCCTATGTATACAATTGTTTTCCTACCTTATAAGAACATTGAAGGTTTACAGGAGGAAAAAGTAGCCACCCTGAATGTTTTTTTAACTTAATGTTATGAAAATATTTCCGACTGAGTTAATCAAAATTATCTGTTCTCCGTCTCGAGGTACACTATGCATGTATGCCTGCATGTGCATGAACGCAATCATCTTACATTTCAGACTAAGTCAAACAACAGCGTATTGTCGTCTTAAAAATACGTCATTTCTCCTGACAAAGCGGTGTGCTTGAACAAAATGAGTTTTCTGAAGCAAAACCATTCAGAAAAAAAGAACTCAGTCACTGAATATTTCCAACTTGACCATCAGAACATTGAGCTGAGTTAACCCACATAACTCATTTTGTTGATGCTCACAATGAAAACAACCAATAATTTGAGACAAGTATCCATATCAATACAATGATTAATACAAACTGAATCAGTTTATCTGAAAGACACTGACTTTAGTACAGACATTTTTGTCCTTATTACCAGAGGAACATTTTATTTATACATAACTTCACTTACACCTGTTTTTAATTGCTAACAGTTAAAGATGATGTTTAATGTCCAAACTAATAACTTCAAGTGTCTCCCAGGAAACCATGTAACTAGCACTCTGTGCTATGAAAAACAGGAAAAAAATAAACATGATGGAAAGAAGATAAAATACAAAGTATGTAGTTTAATCTTATTGACAATAACAGAAAGGAATACAGTAATGATGTCATGTTTGCCATTCACAAAATGAACTGCTGGAAATTAGATTTCTCTTTTCCTATCTCCAACTTATTTCTCATATCCAACTTATTTCTTGTATTTCCACTTACAAAGACTTTTAATAGCCAGTGATAAAAAAAGTTCAAGGGATCTGAAAAGCAGATTATGCATGTACACCAAATACACCTTTTCTTGGACTATATGACAGTACAGTATAGTACTATGAAACTTGAAGAACATCCAAATTATTTCTTTTGTTCTACTATTGAATTAAAATGACAGTAGTGTAACTTTATGTTTTTCTTTTCAGAAGTGTATGTCCACAGCTGTGTGTTTGAAGCTCTGCAGGATATATTTATCCAAAGAAGCAGCCAATGAAAATTAGTTATCCCATACTACCATGGGCCTATATAGTACCTCTCAGTTTACTTAGAGCTTCCTACTGTTAACTAATGGGCTTGATTTACATTTTTTTTCATTCTTTTGGAGACTTCTACAAGAAAAAGAGGGTTAATATTTTACTTTCATCTAGAGTTTTTCCTTTGTTATCCTTTACTACAACAAAGTAGAGTGTCAAATCTGATGTATTTCCAGCGAAAACCTCTTGCATTTTGGCTCTTGGATTCCTCCCCTGTTCACAAGCAAAGCAGAATTATGTCTAAAATCACCTCTGGGATACACTTAATTATTACTTTCCCATTATATAGCAGCAGCAAGCTATGAGCACAGTGAGGCTACATGCTGATCGTGAACAAATGCAGCTCTGACATAAGATGGCTCACTGTTTTATTGCAAAGGCACCTTCAAGTTCAGCATCTTCTGATGTCTTTGGAAAGATTCATTTTGTAATCTTGTTAGCATTCTTTTAAGGTAAGTTTTTGTATCGGCTTTATAATGCGATATACTATAAGCTGGGAAGCTAGGAGTTGTCAAAAACCGGAACAACCTAAAAGCTTTTATGACTGAAGAAAAAAAACCCAAACCAACCTTTTCTGAAATTTTTATCCAGTAATCTCATCTGTCTTTCTCTGAGGTTAACGACAGTTTTGTCAACCATTGTATGGCCCAAATACACTCAAAAATCCCTTATGCTACACTATATAGCATACTATAGCTATTAGGCTAGAGTTACATTTAATAAGTGACGCGCTCAGCAAAGCCATAGCTACAGTTAATTGTGCAACTTAATTCTGTCTTCTCATAAAATATACATTATGGTATAGGGGTGGTTTTGTTGATTGCTTTTTATAATATACAGGAATCTGTTTCCTTTAAACTGTAGAATGAACAGACATAAGTAAATTTAACTCCAGCCAGTAAAATATCACTAATTTCTTCAATGCACTGTCTTACAGAACACCTAGTGTTTTTTAATGCATTTATTCTCAGCCTATGCCAAGAAAACAGAAAAATCCTCTTCTTCCTATCCTACAGAAAAGGAACTGAGGCACAGAAAGGCTATTTTATTTATATAAAAACTTGTCTTCACTATCTGTAGTCAACTAGGGAACTGAACCTACACTCCCAAGACTTAGGCTGACAGCCTACCTGCAGACAATACTCTGTCTGGCTTTGTCTTATTCAGGTTAAAGGAACAGTAGGTATTATATAATAAAAATTACTATTTCTAGTCAGGAAAAGAAGCAAGTGTGGAACTATCATTCCTTTACTGCGAATGGACAATACTTGCAGGCAAAAGGATATCCCAAGCCAGAGGGTGATTACGACTCTGCGTGTCTCACAGACTATATAGCCCGTGGAAGAAAGATGCTGACGTGGGGCATCCACAAGCTCTGGAGATCATTGCAGAATTTTGACCCGTTGCCAAAACTAAATGCATAGCACAAACCACGAAGAAGAAATGGTATTTTTCAATAGCTTATAATTCATGCAGTCTACATGTTATTAATAAAGCAAACAAAAGAAACGCCAGGATTATCTTCTTGACAAGTTGCAAAGGCCTGTTGCTAACCAGGGAGGCACAGAACACGTAACACATAATAAATGATTATAAGACTTTTTTAATTTGCAAGAATTCAGTAATCTTCGCATGGAAGCTGTTGTTACTGCTTTTCCTATAATTATATGTTGCGCACACACACAGATTACTTTTTTCAAAGCCTAAAATGACTGACTCACAGCAAACCTGAAGTGCTCTATTTCACTACACTCCATTACGTATGAGTGAATTTTGGGTTGTCTGGCTGCATTACTGTGGGAAAGTAAACTGCAATACTGAAGCAAATGCACATCTTTATGAGCAAGCAAGCAGCAACACACAAGAATGTGACAATCAGATCGGGGTGGGGGGAAGGATTAAAGGTAAGATAAATATCTAATTTCATGTCATCTAACACTGCAGTTTTGTTCTAAATAACAGGTTTGAGGTTTTATAAGTTCAGTGAGGTATTTTTTTGTTCCGCGTCTTCGCCACAATGTCTGGGACATCAACTGCGTGTCACACAAAGACAAAACAAAATTACTGCAGGAAATGCTTGAACACAAAGATCAAACAACAAAGGAAGTAGCTGCAGAGGCCAGAGGATCTTGTAGCAGAGCTGATCTCTTGTTCTAGCTGTCTTGGCACTTCACCTTTGGCCAAAGGAACTATATTCACCTCATTAATCCAAAGGGGCACTATCCACATCTTATTTTGCCAACAGCACGGCATAACAAGATAAACATATCTATAAATAGGAACATACTATTGAAAACACATGTTGGAAGGGGTCCTATGCTCCTAAAGACAGGTGTCTTTACCCTGACAGAAGACTGTATGATCAGGAAGGAGCTCAAGTCAAGGTGTGAGAATACCTGACATTAGCAAACAGGTTCCTTCCCTGATTCTTGTGGCCCCATTCTTTATCTTACATCTTTGAGCTGGTTTTACTGGCAAAGGGCAAAACCACAGCCTTCCACACAGATAACAGATATATGATACTGCTGCTGAAAACTGAGCAGTAAGCAGGTATACAGTCCAATCAGAAGTCAATGTAGTACAGTTCAGTATGGAATAATTTATTTTAAGGAGCAAAAGTTCTAGTTTCCTATTGTTCAGCTCTCAAACCAGTTGCTATATTTCATTATACCTTTTAAGTACCAAAGCTTCCCACAGAACTATATGGAAGTTGCTAACAATTCAGATGGCTATGAAAGAACAGAGCTCAAACAAAAGCCACCATCCTCTGCAGTTTGTTAAACAGCAACTCTTCGTATTACTCAATACTTTCATCCACCCAACCTTCTGGGTGAGGAGGGATAAACATAGCTCAGCTATCATTAATTCTGCATCATCTAGAGACATCACTAGGAAAAGAACATGCACACACTTGATGCAAGAGGGAAGAGCTGAAAGACGAAACTTGGAGGTGCAATCTCTGCAAGAAACATAGATACATTTACACCTGACAGCTACAAGAAACAGGTATTACATTTCTTGAAAATGAGAGAAAATGCATGGGAAATCAAAGGGGTTAAGTTAAATGTGACTCTTCCTGCTGGTGACTTCAGTGTTTTACTCCTCTCTTCCACTCTCCTTGCACAGGAACATACTAAAATAGAAATCCTTCAAATCCTCTTTCCTAGGAAAGATGAAGCAGAAAGAATGCCTAACTGCCAACTGTAGATTCTATAGTACCTGTGGGTCCTCCAAGACATTTTTGTCCTAAGTACTGCATCTAGCGTAATTCAGTCTCGTGCTTAGTTCTTCAAGAACCAAAAAATCCTGTGTAAGGAACAGGAAGAATAAAGGAGCCCAGTGCAGTCGATAAGGTATTTTCTGCAGGAACTGCTCTTCAACAAGGAACCGGCATTACAGTGAAAAGGAAATACAAAATTCCAGCTTGTGGGTAAAGCAGCCCTGGTATATTAGAATTAGATCACAACTTTACAAATACTATTCTGCTCCTTTCCAAAAACCTGTTCTTCTGACCCTTCTTGCTATTCAAGTGGGAAAGTGAAAAGAGGGAAAGAAGCTGAGCCAACGTAATGCTTCATTCATTGGGAACAGAGTGGTACTCCCTAAGCTGTACATTATGTTTTAGTCCAAGCCATCTGTCCAAACAACAAGAAAAAAAATATTTTGATAAGCCATCTTTTGGTGAGAAACACAAAAGAAATAGCAGATTAAAAACAAAGAAGCTTCCTGTTTATACTGCAGAGATTAGAGACAGACCAGTGCTAAATTTAAGGAAATTCTTGTCTTAATTTTGGAAAGCAATTTTGACTCCATACATATAAAAGTACCAAAAAAATGTGCTGATATTTGGTGTCCACCACCACACTAGGGACCTTTTCCATAATCACAGAAGAACAGCTCAGAGCTTCAGATTCATAATTCTTGCTCTCAAATAAAGATGAAGATGGACTGATCGCAACATAAAGCTTTTCATTCTTAGGTTTCTTGATGGAACCACGGTCAGATGAGAAGCTACTACCAGCTGATAGTGTTGGATAACATATATAACTAATCAGGAACAAACTATTTCAGTTCAGGCAGAGAGATGTCCACATTACAAAATCAGCATAGATACATATACCAGAGTTGGCATATTTGGGGGAAAAAAAACCCAACAATAATTGAACAGACATAGAAAATAAAAACACTTTAAACTCTTCCAGGCTTTGTCTCCAGATCAGAGCTAAGATAGCATGAGTCATACTGCAATGGTGTAAGGTCTTCAATTTCAAAGTCAACACTGTAGCATATTTCAATACCATTAACTTGCCAGAACTGAAAAACAACCACAGGGTTCTTGTTTGGGATTTCTTTCTAGTAACGGTGTGGTGGATTAACCCCAGCTAGAAACTAATCACCACACAGCCACTTACTCACCCTGGTGGGATGGAGAAGACAATCAGAAGAGTAAAAGTGAGAAAACTCATGGGTTGAGATAAAGGCAGTTTAATAAGTAAATGCACAAGCAAAGCAGAACAAGGTACTCATTCACCACTTATCAGGCAGGAGTTCAGCCATCTCCAGGAAAGCTGAGCTACATCACATGTAACAGTTACTTGGGGAGACAAATGCCATCGCTCCAAATATCCCCCTTTTCCTCCAACTTTATATGATAAGCATGATATCTTATGGTATGGAATGCCCCTCTGGTCAATTGAGATCAGCTGTCCTGGCTGTGTCCCCTCTCAACTCCTTGTGCACCCTCAGCCTACTCACTGGATTGGGAGGTGTGAGAAAAGGCCTTGACTCTGTGTAAGCCCTGCTCAGCAATACTAAAAACATCCCTGTGTTATCAACACTGTTTACAGCAAAACTACAAAACATAACCCCATACTAGCTATTGGGAAGAAAATTAACTCCACCCTAGCCAAAACCAACACAAATGGTTATAGCAGCGTATCTGAGTGCCATAAAGGTTCACATGATTATGTAGCGAGTTAGACTACAACACTGTATTTGGGTCACTTACTGAAGATTCTGTACCTTGTTAAGACAAGGGACAAATCCTGTAATAAAAAGTGAAGGCTAGAAGATCTAGTCACAGATGATGTTGTGTTTTTAAAATACAGTCACAGCAATATTACAAAAGGCTTCATACCAAGCCAAAGAGAACAGGTTGAGGAAGTTAAAACATTATTCATAAAACTTTTGCAAATTATTAGTTTTCCTCTCAGAAAAAAAAAAAAAAAATCCTGTTTATTTTTAGAGGAGTAACTTGATTTATGTGACAGAACCCAGCAAAAAGGAAGCTGTCATAACAAATATCATCATGGATCAGGACTGCAGGACAGAGGAATGAAACATAGCTCTGCAGACTAAGGTCTTAGACAACTGGCAGTAACCAACAAAAACCACTTTATTCTCAACTCAAAACTCTTCAGAAATGTGCACAGTTAATTCTCACAATGAAAGGATAGAAATATACAATTAGCCAGCCAAGTTTATATAATTTCTTTCCCCAGTTTGTCAACTATCTTAGACTTTCCTACTAAAACAAAAATAAAAAGAAACAACCACCCATTAGACTGTACTTCATAAGAAGGTTCTGTTTGTAAGTAGTTTTCAAAGCACTACTAACCAGTAAGACAATCTGCAAAATTTTGCAGCCTGAGAACCACCTGTTGAAGATGAGATTATTCAGTAGCAGTCATGGATGGCTATAAGCAGTGTCTGTTGGCTTTTTTTAACCTTATATCAATTCATTAACTTCCTATTAAAATATTTATTGATAATTTACTAAGCTTCTTAGGAATTGAAACGTCATTTTCTTCTCTTGAGAATGCATGCTCTGGTTCCCATGCTACTGATGACAGCAGGCCAAGAAAGGTTTCACCTTGCCTTCTGCCTCTCTGGCTCCTCAGACACAGCACAGAAGCCGTGTAATCTCAAAGTGCAGTTTCACATGCACTGCAGATAGAGAAGCCTGGATACAAGTGGAACCTCTTGTGGAAAATCCTCACTACCTAGGACCTTTTCTCCTCTTTCTTTGATCTTGCATGTAGTACACGTCTGACTTTAAAAAAAAATGAGTTGAAAAAAACATTAAATTCTTCATGAAGGGAAAAAAAAATCAAAGATGTAGCAGCATGGAAGAGTATTTCTGCTTATTACATGTTAAACCATATGAAAGAATAGCAAGACATTACATTTAGTCCTTCCCTACTGTTAATTTTCATAATAAAAAAACTATGTTAATGAAGGGACAGAACTGTCCACATTGTCACAAACAGAAGTTCTAATTAGAAGACAATGACAGGTCTGGAAATCTTTTGTTACCCAAAAACTTTGAGGGTGTTTTATAGTACTGATGAAAAATTACTCTGTTTAAGCAGAAAAGCAGACCAAAACATTCATCAGCAATGAAACAGGTGAGCACAAAGAAGACTTGACAAGTCTTTTATTATTATTTTTTATTTTATTATTATTAGATTTTAGAGATTTTATCTTAAGCTTAATCACGGCTTCCATTGATATATAGATTTTCATCATACAGGTTCATAAACTGACATATTGAAAATAATATTTTCAAAGTTTTATCTACAAGGAAATTTTATTAGTGTTCATCTTCTTCTAGTGAGTGGAAATGCATGTTAATTCCCTTCCACATTTACTGCTTCAATTTGTATTCACTGTACAGTATCATAATTTGTCTTTCAGTGGAAAGATTATAAGTAAGTGTGTTTATGAAATTGTTCATAATGATCAGTTCTTAGTGTTATTTATACTGGTTATTTTAATGTATAAAGAAAGTCATACCTAGCATTTCTATAGTGTCATTCACCTGCAAATTTCATGACATTTTACATATAATAATCAATTAAGCCCTACTATACTCATCTCAATTAGGCATTAATATCCCAATTTTACAGTTAGTTACACTGAGGATAGCTTGAAAGGTTAGCTGTCTTGCTAATACCACTCAGGAATGGGGATAAAACTCAAGAATGACAATCATTTCTCTATATGTATTGAAAAATGAAAAGCCTCTTCCCTCTTTTAGAATGGAAAATTTAAAAATAAAAGGCAAAACTAATGGGAGAAAGTTAGGGCTCTTACAGAACTTTTACCCTTTCTTGTCAAACTATTGCTTTACCATCTTCTTGGAGAGAGAGAGGTGAACACATATGATCAAAAGATTTCTACAAGTTCCACAAGCTGCAGTCCTGTAGGCCAAAGAAAAAAACATGGTACAGAAGTATAGCACATACTAGTCTTGCCTCTCACCATGTCCCATGAGAGACTAAACTTGTTGAACTGAACAGAACTTTGTATCACTCAGATTATTTTTTTTTCAGCTGTCTACCTTAAAAAAAGGTCCAGGCCACTTCATGCTTGTTTGAACAGTAAAAGTTAAGGTATCCAATTAACATAACCACATATTATCACATCACATTAATTCTATCAAACTTGCCAGTCTAATGCCACTAAAAAAATTATTTCAATTTCCTATTCTGCTTTTCATATACCGAACAGAGAAAGGTCATCCTGTTTATCCTGCTTCTGAGGTACCATACTGCAGCACTGATTATAAACAGGTAAAGCAAAGTGTTTCCAGGTGCACATCCTAAATGTAATATGTTCATGAACTAACCAGACAGAATCAAAATTGTAGAGGTGACCTCCATTCTGGCACTTCATTTTTTTCCATGCCTGACCTAGCATGCTTAATGTTCTTTCAATTTAGAGTCACTGTGATTGTCATTGAGGTTCTGAGCCAGATACCTAGAGTGCATCTATAATTCCCCTGTATCAGGGAGAAATCCCTAGCTCCAAGTCCCATTTATGTAGATGGGCTGATCTCCAAATTGGCTTCACAACAGTTTCTTACCAGCTCCAACCACAGGCCATTCCAGACTCTGCATGTATCATAACCTCTTAATGCGTCACAGCTAACTTGACCTCTCAGGTATGCTCTGTAAAAGCAATCTGACCCAATGTATCAGTAAATTAAATAGTGACAGCTCCCAATATTCCAGAAACCTGTTAAAGAACACCTAGAGGGTGGCCATAATACTGTGATGTCTGGAAGCTCCAGCTCCTTCAAGAGGGAAGGATCAGTATGACATAGAGAAGTCTGTAACATCTGCATAGTCTCTATCAGATAGAGATTCCTAAGGTCATGCAAATTGTCATCCACCCAATACAGTGCTCTCACCAGGCACTTTTAATTGCATGAATGAGGAGAGGCACCAACTTCTTGGCTTCCTGGCCTACACAGATTACTATAAAAGTGGTGAATAACATGTACAGTTACATTAACAAGCTTTATCTTGAGATAGATGAGCCCATGTTCTTCCCAAGTGAATTCCAACAAAGAAATACTACTGTACCCAAAAAGCTACAAATGAGACTGCATTATATTCAGAAACACCACACCAGAAAAAAGTACTCAGTGACCTTCTTACCAGAGTGAATGGACCATCCATGTTACTGAAGGGGCTGAGGAAGTCTGAAGCTTATGTTTTCCAAGTTAGGGTAGCAGCATCAGAACAGAGATGTGATCTTATGCCTTAGGGAGACAGCAATATGACTGATACACAAGCTGAGAGAAAAGCATGAGAGGGTTTTGAGAGAGAAGGAAGAATTCTGTGACATCCCATGTAAGCCAAATAACCTGAATTCTTGTCACCTGTGATTGTTAGGTCCAAAAATATATAAGAGGAATAAACAGGCTCTATCTTCTCAGGCTACGTGGCACCACTTTGAAAACAGTGCTATGAAATTTGGTACAGGAGAGGAAGGTAGTGGTGGCAACACAAACACGAACAGTCGCGTGCATTTGGTTGTCAGAGTCAGATTAGGGTGTAAGCAGACTGCTCACTAGTGCTGGTATGTGCAATACTACTTGCTGAGATTGTATGCCCTGCTCTTGGCTGCTAAAGAGCCAAGATGTCTCACCGGTGTATAAAGGCATATGCAGTAGTCAATACTATGCAAACAATGAGCAAAGTCTGCAAAACTGTTCATTAAAGAGAGGACTTTTTTTCTCTCATTATTGTGGATGATATGGAATGAAAGGATTCTGGAAGCCACTTCTGGCCTTTGAGCACAAATTGCACCTCCTGCTTGCTTGTCGACCACCATATAACAAACATTCCCTAAAAGGTGCCCATGTTCCCCTTCCTTCCCCAACTTCAAACAGATACAATAAAATCAAGGCACTTACCCAAGTTGGTCTCTTGTCCCTTCCTGACATTTCTGTCACATTGTTACCCTGGAGAGGGGTGACTGTCACACTGGGGGCCTGCAAGGCAGGCAGAAGACAGCACTTTCTCCTTTTCTCCCTAGAGAGCTGTGGAGGCTCAGCTTCTACACTCACCTAGCATAGAGTGAAAAGTTAAGGAATCCGGATGTCTCTGCAGTGATCTCCAGGTCAGAAATCCAGTATAGCTCAACATAATGTAGAGATACTTAACTGATCTACTGACATCCTTATTTAATTAGGTGGTTTTCAAGGTTTATCCTTCAAATTGCTTGCCTTTGAGGTCAGAACCAGTCATGTCAAGGTCCTACCGAGTCACCTCTTCTTGTGACTGGGTGCTACTGAGAAACTTTTCCTCAGCATAGGCACAGGCTACTTCCAGCAGGCCCAGCCTCCTCAGGTCTACTTTTTTTGCTGTGCAGGCTTCCAACAGCATAAGCTTGTTTATTTGTTGGCTAAAAAATTAAAGGCTGCATTGAAGTCAGACAGATTTCTATGATCTCATACGAGACATAAAATGTGTAGTTGCCCACAACTAGCTTGTATCTGAGGCAGAACTGTAACAGTTGCTTTACCACACAGTGGCCCCTCTCCACCTGAAACAGGGGAATCAGGAAAAGGAGAGAAGACACATGGATTGAAATCATAGAATTGTCAGGGTTGGAAGGGACCTTAAAGATCATCTAGTTCCAACCCCCCTGCCATGGGCAGGGACACC
>WTSP01009002.1:0-18484 GCA_025331215.1 Actenoides lindsayi
ATAAACATGGCGTAATAAAATAGCATAAGTAGCCTGGCAGGTAGACAGACACAGTTTGTGGAAGCTTTGAAATCCACTTAAATTCAGAAAGAAAAATATTACATAAAATAAGCAAGAAATAGTTTGTTAACTAAGTAATTATCCACTAAAAAGAGCTTTTATACAGTTTCTTCCAAGCTGCTCAGGTGAAATTATTTTACAGCTAAATTGCAGGATGCTAAGTGTTAGGATATGTTGTTTTCTCATAATTTTTTGCTTCAGTAACTTTCAAAATATATTCCCTGGTATGTAATTTAGTCATCTATTTCCTATAATATGCTAAGATTCAGAGAATCCACACTATTGTTCTGAAATTTTTAGTTTTGTAAATAAATGTATCGATTTTGTAATTTGGTGACATGGACACTCAATCTTTTCAAGATATTCCCAAGACATATCTTGGCTTTAATTTATATCATTTAAGTAGGATCAAGCTTTATTTCCAATAACAAAGCTTTCAGTGATGAAAAATATCCGAGCAAAGTTTTGTCTGGGGAAATTTTTTAATCAAATTAAAGAAGATAAAAGTTACAAAGAATATTGAGCTCTGTGACACAATGTAAACATTTACTTTTCTGCTCCTGCTAGATATCATAAGCATCTTTAATAAGTACATCTGCATAGTAAACATTTTACACTTCCTTAGAATAAAGCTTCAGTTCTTAGGAAGAAAAACTGTACTGATGTTATGTTGGTAGCTGTATGAGTCTGTTACCAATCACCTAACTTCTGGAAGTTCATTAGAAGTTCAAATGAAATATGTGTAAAGGAATCCTATGCCAAAAAGACTTCATTCAAGGAATGAAGTCTGTAAATGGACCTGAAAAGAACAGTCAGTGTTTGATTGTTTCATCCCAAATTAGGTAACAGCTTTGCTGTGAGATAAAGGACATCCTGCAATACTAGTTCAACTAAAACACATGATCTTTGCTCCAGACAGGGGTTACTGATAATTAGATGAAATACCTACTAGAATAATACTTTAGAATTGAGAAATCAAAATTGCAAAATGATACTTAAGAAAGCCTAATGCTGATTAACTCCTTAATACTCACAGCACACGTGAGAGAAGGTAATCATATTTTCCATTTACATTAAATTCTTCATGCAAAATTAATAAAGAAAATAAATATATTCAAAAGGTTCATACAACAAGATGACCTTTATTCTTGGCAGGATGTTTCTTCACTCCCTTGTCTGCCAGTCTTGTGATCCGCAAAGAAAATGGACAAGTGATATAAGGGCAAAGGAAGAGTGGGACAGGACAGGGGCTGGGGCAAGGATCCTGAGGTTATGGCACATCCCCTTTATCGCAGGGTCCTTGTATGAGGACAGATACAGAAAGTGGGAACATGAGGAACCAGGCTAAACTGCATGAACTCAATTGAGAGGCATAGTTACACTTCTTTTTTAGCTGGGTGGAAAGGTCTTGACTTTTTTAATTGATACCATGGATGATTTGTTAAAAACCTTGCTACTAGGCACTGCATAGACTTCTGACTGAGGTCTTGGAGACAGTTCTGAGGCACAACACTTACAACTGTGGCTTCTTGTAGTACTTGAGAAATGTGGGGGCTGCATTTACTGGAGATCTGTACGATAAGCTTTGGGGAACATTGCAGAGCTCTTTAATCCCTTCCCAAAGTATTTCTTTAAGATTCTGTAATCCATCTCTCAGGGATTTACAGTGTATATACAACTTTTTTATCTCCATTCTAACGTTAAGTATACTGAAGTACAAAGATGTTGGCTGACTTGCCCAAGGCCAAACTTAGAGTCAACATGAAGATGAGAAATGTGTTCCTAGCTTCTAGAGTAATGTCCCATCCATTGCACTCATGACGTGCAAAATGAAAAAAAACAGAGAAGAAGAAAATAATATTCTGTTATCTCTGAGTTCTCCTACACTGGACTTTTCAGCTTACTTTTTTATTAACATATTAATGACTGTGCTTTCTAATATTAAAAAAAAACAAAAACAACCAAACAACTTGGGATGTGTAATAATATAAAAAAATTAGATTTTCTGATTTGATAAAAATCAGACTAATAACAGAAACAGCTGTAGTAACTCTTTTATACAAGTTTTTGTTGAAAAAATAAATATCATAAATCTCAGTATTGTGCTAGATACACTTTTCTTGTTATTCTACCCATCACTTATTTCATCTGCACTCTTTCTTTATTAATCTTTTATGTGGTTATAAATAACTTTCCTTTCCTAATTGGATATGTATATTCTTAAATATGTTGGCAAAAAAATGTTTTCCTCTTACTCCCTTAAATTACAACAGCCCCAAAACATGCATTAGTGATACACTATCCTTGAGCAACACAACATTACTCTGCCTGTACAGATTCTCTTACTGGGAAAGAGGAGATTTCCAGGTTCCCAGTTGGGTTTTACATTCATCTCTACTCTTGGAATATCCCAGCAATACCAGATTTTAAAATCACAACATTTTGCAATTCAAGAAATGAAAAAGCATTTTTTAATAGGTTTTTATGGTATTAACTGACACTTTTAGAAATTGGTCTAATGCTATCTAAGGAAACTCTTTTTATAGATGAGGGCTAAAGTAAGCAGTTGCAACAAAAATGCTTTAAAGTATTCTAACGGATCTTTTTGTAATAAAGGTGATGTTTGCCACCCACACAGAAGTAGTCTAGTGTAATGTTTTATTGGCAATAATTTTGGACTCCAGTTAGAAGGTAATGAAGCCTAACCAAAATGATTTATATACAGATATATATATAAATATGTACGTGTGTGTGTATCCCTGTATGAAAATAATCCTAGCTATTCAGATGAGATCAGTCCTTCCATAGGTGCTTCTCAGAATCTGGCTTAAGTTACCACAAAAAAAGCCTGATTTTCATATAGGGAATGTATGTGTAATAAATTAAATTCACTTTTCTCTTTTGATATCATTATGCATATTGTGGATTTCTCCTTTTTATTGTAATAGTTATTTTTAAAGTAATTTTCCATTACTTCAAAATACTTTTTTCTCATACAACAAACACTACAAATTCAGCAAAAGCTTTTCTCAAGTTTGCTTGATCTCATCCCTTCTTGACTGTAGTAACTACAGTGGGAAGAAAGAAAAAGATTATGTTTAATTGAGAACTAGATTTAACTAGAATTAAATGATTGTTGAACATTAAACCTTCAGCTGTATGGGATAAGAGATTTGTGTGTGTGCTTGCATGAAGTGTGACAAAAATGCTGTTTCAGGAATTAGCTACCACCCTATCCACAGTCTACTTCACTAAACAATGATGTTGTTTATGGCAAGTGAAAATGGCAAACAAATGAATAGACAGTTGTAGAAAAATCCTGGAAAGCTATGAATTTTGCTTGCTTGCTTAAACACTGCAAAACAAAGACAGTCTGTCAACCATAATTTGAAAAAATATTGTGGTTGGTTTGTGTGTGGGTTAACAGCATGAATGGCACCTAAAGTCATTATAGAGATTACAGAAGTGAAATTGAATCGTACATTAAAGCTCAGAAATGTTAGTTCTGGTAATAGTGTAATATTCTGTAATATTATCAACATTGACTCTTGTTTTAAACAATGGAAAGAAAATGACACACCCTGATTTTATGATTTATTAATCTCCAGATATATACATTTACTTTATTTGTCAGTTAATTTCAAACTGTGCTCGTTACTTTTAAGTTTCTCCACTTTAGTTTAAAAACTAATGCTTTCATTTTTACAGCTCCTTTTTTATTCTTTCTTCTTGAAAAAATGATCTCCTTTTCCATTTGTTTGGTGTTGTTAGGTACAGTCACCTTCCAGGATACTTTGAGAATGTGCTTATGTGTTTGATGTATGTTGGAAAAGGCAGTATATGGACTGTATCTCACCTACAAAGCAAGCTGTAAAAAGAGTGGCTGTAGTGTCTGTTTCTCACAGATAAATGTATGCAGTGTTTCAAAAAAAAGTAAGCTAGCATTCTTTTAAGGTAATAAAGCTTCCACTTTCCTGTAATAGAAACCATCTGTCTTTTATTTGAATATATACCAGGTTTTTTTTTGTTGTTCTCTTTTTTTTTTTCTTTTAAAGAATGGTAAAAATCAACTTTCAAGCAGAAAATTTCCAGCTGACTTTGGCAACAGCAAAAATTGATGAGACTAGTGACAGGGGGGCTTTGGCACATCTATCTGTAAATGGTGATATATTGTCAGCTCATCATTTCAGAAGCAGTGTAAGGTCTTTCCTCAGTGCCATCCTACTCACTGCAGGAGGGGGGAGAGAACTTCCCTTTGCATTTATGTGTAATATGTAACTTTGCCTTTAGAGATGCTCTTAATGTAACATAGCGCTTACTGCAGGTCACGTCTAACTTTGGAGGCTGAGCTTCCTGTATAACAGCCAAAGTATGATCTGGATTCTTCACTTTGATAATACCTTTTTATCACTTCATGTAAATTAGATGAATCACTGAGCTGTCATCCATCATAATTCAAGTAGTCTCTTTCCATTCTGCCAGGGTGCATGTGCAGGCACACCCCCAAAGTTGTACTTCACATTGTTAACAGGGAAGCTGTCAGATCAGAGAGTGAGGTCTCATCACAGTATTTTCCAGGACTGATCTTTAAAGAAGTATAAACTGTAGTCATTTTGTGTTTCCCTGAGCTACAAATCACTTGAAGCTCAGGTGGCAGAATCTAGAAAAACACTGCTGTATCTCTACTCAGTGCCTCTATTCTCTCTGTTATTGTGTGCTGCCTAGGTTTAAACCTCATATGATCGATCAAGTGTTTGTTTTCTGACATTCTGATTTAAATGTAATCTATAAGACACCTGGAACCAAAGGCATTGCTGAAGAGCATTCAAGGCACTTAACACTTATGCAGACAATTAAGAGAGATCAGTGGTATCAGAAGAAGCATGGTTTCCTTTGGTTCTCTCTGTAGTCAATGGTGAGAGCAAGACTTCTCCTGGAGGCAATTTCAGATAGGATAGAAGCTCAGATGGGGTTCTCAGCATTGCCTGTTTGGGAAGTCTATCCCCCGGCAATAAAAGTACCCTGCAGAATTTGCATCCTTCACCAAAACTGGTCTTGATGAGCAGCCTCTGTCCTACACCAAAGCAGGGTGTGAGAAGGCAGGGACACCTCTGGTAACACACTTTATCTTCTGATGTACTTCCAGTAAATTACTTTTATAACAAACCTATATGGTTTCTAAGCACACTAAAAGGTCATCCTCAGTTCTGAAATTTTCTTGCATATTGTAAGAATAGTTATCAAGTATAGCTTTTTGTCACTCACTTGGCATTGTATACTCAGTTAACCCAACTGTTAAAGGCAATTTAGCAAAGCACTTAAACATATCCCATGTGTAGCCAGAGGGTATAAAACGGCACAATAGCTTCTCCTTTGCTCCCCTGGGGAAGGAACAAGGCAGTCTGACCCTGGTCCTCCCATTTTGTCCTGAAACGTGTACAGAGACATATTACAGAGCTATTTGTTATGTCAGCTCAGGTGGAGATGATGCAATTGAAACAGCATGTCCACACGTACATATATGTACACATATGATAAACATTTTGAAAGCTGGGTGTCCCCTTACAGTGGGTAATCCTGTGAAAATCCAGCACTGAAGGCAGGACACACCACATCTCTGACTGAGGAACACTTTACAGACTGGTTTGTACAGACAAATATGTCAAATATGCCAAATATGCCCTTAAATATTTCTCATCTATGCACCATATTATTCTGAACATAGTGGAGTACTCCTGTTATTCTTGGGATCTCCCAGAGAAACTTAAGTCCTGGAGCCTATAAATACATGTTTTCATATCTTATCACTGCTTCTTTTATTTACATGGAATAAAATATACGAAAAAAAGGCCCTTTTCCTCAGGCAGACAGAGTACTTGAGAAGGAGCACTGTTGTGGAATTCTATAAATCCTATTCTTTCTTTCTTTACATTTTCAAGTTCCGTGTGGGCTTTCTCCCATAATGTAGGCTTTGTGATAACAGCTCTGGTTCAGGAGGGGAAAAATGTCATATTGGGAAAATGTGTAGACAGATCCTTCAGATAACAAATAACTGAGTAGAAAGTGAATTGAGAGTGACAGCAACAGCCCACTGGAGATAAAAAGCAAAAAAGACAGGAAGCCAGTGAGACATGACAAAGAGAGTAAATGAAATTAATCTTCTTTCTGCTGACAACAAGTTTTAGGCCAGCCACAGTCACCCAGCTTTGCATTACTCACAATTATATTCTGGCTAAGTATATTTCTAAATGAACAGGAACTTACGGTAGGCTTCAATTGACTACAGTTTTGATATATAGGAATAAAAAGTAATTTGTTTTTTTTAGATGGGCTTGTAGATGTATTTTCTAGAAAGCATTAGGCTCTTGTCATGCATGGTATTTTGTTATCAGATGTTGTTGGCATCAGAAATGAAAAAACATTTGTTGAAAAGTCATGCAGCAGTCACAAGCGTCAAAGCAAGAATAAAGATGCGCAGCTTTGAATGGCACAGATTTCCTTTTTCTCTCATTAAAGATTTTTGATTTAAGGCTCTTGGCTTGCTGTGAGATAAGTATCTGAGTTATAACTTCACTGCATTTCCCTTGAGAGATTTCTGTGAGTGGTCACTTTTGCAGAGTAGTAAGCAAACACAAATCAAAACTAAATGTCTGTTTTAAGTAAGACATGATCTTCCATTTTTTTCACACTGTCAACTGACAGAGAGAATCAGAGCATCCAGAAGCATAGCACAGGATGGAAAGGTCTGACTCTGAATTAGACATGCACTGATTTAATCTAAGCTATGAATAACTGGAAACAATCCCACTTGCTCTGACAGGAATAATTGCTTTTATTGGTGCTCTTCTCTGCTGAGTTTGCCTGATAGTTCTCTATCAGTCATTCATGACATGAAATTGTTTCCAAAGTGATAATGTAAAGAATGCAGTACTTGCTACTATTAGGTAAGGTGCTCGTCTTTATAAATGAGTATGTTGAAGTTAAAAGAAAGATATTTCAAAATAAGATCTGCCAGAAATAATACATCAAGCTCATTTTTCTCCTCATTTGTGAAGCTAAATACTGAGCCAGTTATATGAATATTCTTAGCTATATTGACCAACACAGCTTAATCCAAATGAGAATCTGGCCCATTCTATTCAGTCAGCACAGTCAGCACTAATCAGTTAGTAATTTAATGAAAAAAAAAAAAAAAGTCTTGTATGCCAGTTTTGAACTCCTAGTTGCTTTCCACATTTGGTTGCATTTGGAGAGTGGTTTTCCCTATTCATTTTGTCTTCTACTAATGTATAGCTATTAAACACAGCTTTTACACAGAGGAAACATGGCCATCTATTAGAAGTGTGCTTTTTAAAGTGCTGTTGCTTTTATAGAAAAGAGCTTGTGAAAATTAACTATTTAATATATGACAGATACAGAGGTCTGAAGTTTTGCCAAGAAGCCCTTTGTGTGTGCTTATGCGTGAAAATGGACATACACTTGCATTGGAGAAATAATGAATGATTTATTGTGGATGTCAATGGATGCCTGTACTAAAAGGTTAGACAAACATCTGCCAGGATTGCCACAGGTATAAGCAGATCAAGCCTTGTGGCAGGCAGATGGACCAGGTGACCTTTCTAAGTACCTTCTTATCCTTATTATATGATTCTGACAAACACAGAAAAGCACTGTTTCATTTCTGTTAGTAATCATTAAAAGAAGTGGAGCTATATGAACATGTGTGATTACAGAATAAAGATTTAGAAATTAGATGGAGATATAGAAACAAACAAAAAAAAGTTCTTGGATATAAAAATAATTGTCATACACAAACAAATACCAGGCAATAGAAAAATCTCTAGAAGAAGAACGTGAACACCCTGTCACATGTAGGAATTCTAAAACTGGATGAAAGTCTGAAAAAAATGTCCTTTAAAAACAATCACTTTCCTGATAGCGACAGATAGAGGATAACAATATTCTAAAACATCTCCTCACTTACCCTGTGACTGTCTGTTCCAGTTAGAAAGCAAGAAATGAACCATCCAACAACACAACCCCCAGTCAGACTAGGAAGCATAAAACATATGTTGGAGACCTCGGTCAGGTTCACGGCTGGCATACCTACTCACATCACGTGTATTTGGCTGATCCCTCATCCAAACTGTAAAATGTGTTGCAGCTAAAGCATTGTAGCAGGTAATGATTATGTATAATAGGTGTCACATAGGTTATCAAATGATTATCTGTGATTTGTAGAATTCATCTTCCTAGAGAAGACACAGGAAAATAGGAAGAAAATGACATGTTTAAATTTTTCTCTATTTGGTAGAGGCATATGAAACAACTTCAAAAGAACAGCATGTTTTAAACCAAAGCCACACTATATTTTTACTTTTTTTTTTTTAAGTTAGGGTAAATATTTTCATTCACTTCTAACACCAGCTATCTGAAGTGACTGTAAAGGTGTAATGCCTTTTTATACCAGATGAAAAACAAAGTGTTGTAAATTTCCTATTTTTTAAACAGATTTTTCAGAAAGGATTTCCATTTGAGACTAAGGCATCCTTCAGGTCCTATTTAAATTGTCAAAAAGGGGGTAAAAAAATGCCTAAATGGCCTAGAAATGATCTATGAAAAGAAGAATGGAATATTTAAATTAAATAGGAAAATCTTAAAAAATGTGTGGAACACCTTACGTAGTTAATACATCTTATCCAGCCCACATGTGCAATGAGAAACTCCTTGACCCAGCTGGGTTTGAAACACATTTTTTATTCCAGGTTCAAGCAATGCTGAGTGTTGGACAGGAATATTGTGAGTCAATAACTGCACAATAATTTGTTATAGTAATACAATATAAAAATACAAGTCTGGTTTAATTTATAAGCTTAGTCTGCATGCAAAAAATGTCTAAGTTATTGTCTTCAGATTTTTTGTCCTATATGATGGTTGATTTCACCTGAAGGCCCTTGTCTGAGACTAGAAACCATGTTCATGCCTTAGAGGGGCAAAAGGGAAATGAGGTAATACCTCTGCTCTGTGATACCTCTGTTTCTTGCCTCACAGCTTTACTCCAGAGCCTGAACATTCCTGGAAAGCCAGTTGCACTATGCTGTCTGCACTTTTCAGGGTTTCTGTTTACCTCTTCTGTGGAATGGTTTAGTCTCAAGAACAAAATATTGTAAACTAAGACCATTTCATGGTTTAAATAAGACCATTTCATGGTTTAAATAGGTATAGCTCCATTCAAGGCAATGTTCAACAATTGCAAGAGAATTACATCAAGCTAGTTTTCTTTTAGCTAGACATGGTTTGCACCACATCTACATGGTTTTCACACAAATGTATACTTCTAATACCCACACAGCAGACGTGGATGCACCCTAATACAGAGGAGTGGGGGAAGGAGCTATACTAGCATGAGCTAACTTCCCAGGTGAACAGCAGTACAAACATCACTGTAGGGATTTGAAGCATAAAAATTCTTCTGCAAAAATTGAGCTAGGAGTGCTGGCCTGTATCTCAATGTATCATCCAATTCTATTTTCAGTACAGACCATAGCCAAGAAGGTAAGTAAGTGAATAAAAAAGGAGCAAGGGAAGGAAAAGGTTCATGATAGGAAGTTGCTAAACTTAGTTTTCACCTCTAAAAACTTCTATATGACAACAGTTCAATATTTGGTCAAAGGTTCAAATCTTTTGTTATTTTTTACCAGTATCCTGATTTCTTAGGTCTGTAAAATAATACAAAGAAAAGTTTAAACTTGCATTAGTAACATTTATTACATTACATTTGAAATATTTGATAAATGAAGACTGTTGTCTTTACGGTACGTATCACCTGAGGAAAAATGTCTCTTAGGAAGAGTGTGGTGATTTATGTAAGCAAAATCTTCAGGAAGTGTATCAAAAACATTTCATTTCACTGAATCTTTGATTTTTTTACACATCTAAGTTTTACACTTCTAAGTTAGTTGAAAGCCAGGTAAATTTAAAGGTAGCCAGAGAACTTCTTATTAACTTTGCAAGAAGGTTTCTATAGTGTGTATTCTAGTAAAATTATATAAGATATTGAATCCTTACCATATTTGCCTGGTAACATAATAATAATAATGTACAGGGGAAGACATGCAGCACTGGCTTTCCTCAGGAATAGGATATGCCTCACCAACACAAATATCTCTGAAAATCCATAGTTGCAAAAGGCCTTTCACATGGAGATTTCAGAACTCCTTACTTCAAACAGGAGTCTATGGAAAGCTATTTCAGGAGCCTACAATATCCATGTTGGTTTTAAAACATCTTCCAGTCCTGTGATTTTTTCCAGTATAAATACAAATGATGCATTATGGGCACTGATAGGGCCTTGTTACGCTGGTGTGGAGGACTGTGCCACCACTGAAACCTCCCCAGCTGTGGTGTCAGCTGGGTCCCCCATCCATGGATCAACCAATATAAGCTTTTGATGATGGTGGCAACTATAGCTCACCTTCTCCTAATGTACTGGTTCCTATAATTGCTTCTGTTGAAAATCCAACTTGGTTTCTACTTAGCATGCAGGAGTCCTGCTCCCTGCTCTTGTTTTTGCTGGTAGAAATGACTGCTGTCTTTGGCAGCCGGGTTAGCTCTGGCAGACTGTGCCTGCAGAGGAAGCCTTGCTTACAGAAACTCCTGCTCTGGACTGCCTATCACAGCCATGAAGGCTCCAGGGCAGCCTCAGCCCCTCTCAGGGTAGCCAGAGTTAGCTGCAGTGAGCCCATAGGAGGACTGCAGAAATATATTTTAGTGCTTGGGATAATCAAGACAGCTACAGTTGAGTTAAATAACTGTGACCAGAGTCCAGATGTAAACTTCTTTTCAATTCTAAACATCTTCTGTGCCAAGTATTCTAGCTTGACCACCCCATAGCAGTCTGAAGCAAATGGAGCTCATTTTTCACTTCCTCCTTTCTGTTTTTTTAAACAACAGATGGCAGAGCTGTTCATAGACTCCGTTTAGACTAACATATTCTATATTGTAAATAATCACAAACTGAACTTTCAATCCAACCATTTCCCAGCCCTCAAATATTTTTATGCAACATATGATAAAGTGGTTCTCAGAAAAAGTTCATATGTTTCCGTTGTTATGTTGTCTAATTGTCAGGATTAATTGTGTCAGGTGGATGAGCAGCCTGCCAAACTCCAGGGAGCCAAAGAACATGAGGCCTTGTGAGCTTTCTCTATTCCTACTTTATGACAGAGTAAATATCTGTGCTAGATATTCCTTATTATTGTACAAAATGGCAAGATACTAGCTCTTCAGGAAAATTACATGTGTCTAACTGATGAAAATTATCTCATATATTTACATTTAAACAACTTTATTTGAGTGTTACAATATCACAAGTTGCAAATATATTTAATCTTTTGAAATAGCAAAAGTATTTTACAAAACCAGCGAGATTTCACAGAACTCCACAGCTGAAATAGATGTCTAAAGGATTTTCTATTTAGTCCTTTGGAAATACTGGTATTTTTAGTTCTCCACAGTTTTCCACTGCTTTATCACAAAAAAAAGTGATAAAAACAAAACCAAGTTCTGTCTAAAGATAACCAGTTAAAGAAAGACCAAATAACCAGTGTTTGATAAGACTTGAGTGATAATTAGTTTATGTCATCTGCCATACTGAGAGACAGGGAGAAGAAAACCTGCATAGCCCTGAGTTTTTGCTGTATCATGCGAGAAATTTGTATTTATGCTACACTGAGTGATGTTAATAGAAAGGTACTCTACTCTGTGTAGACCAACCTGTAAAGCAAAAAGATGCAGAAAGTTTTCATATGTCACTCACAGAATTTATTTTCAATTCACAATATGAAAGATTAGCAGTCCTTGCCTTTTCTTGATGGATTCTAATTTGGAGTTTTAGTTATAAGGCTTGCAGATGCATTGTAGCTTGGGGTAAACACTTGAGGAAGTCTAAACTGCAGGGCATGTGTTTTTCCATAAGAAATCCAGTGTCATGGACCTTCCATGATCCAATGTAGAGACAACATATGGCCAAATTTCCCTCTAGCTCCTCTACCCAGGTCTGTAAGTGATCATCTCTAGTTTTGTCCTGCATGGACTCTATGATCTTCAGAGGTCCCTTCCAACCCCTAACATTCTGTGATTTTGTGATTCTCTTCCTCTAGAGAACATGTTGATGAGAATAGGAAGAAAGGTGGATTCCCAAAGTCTTGCCCCACTGTAAGGTCAGGAGAAATATGACTTAGACCTGGGAGTTGGGAAGTGCTCCTTGATCCCAAAATTAAAATCTTGCTAGGTATCATGCTGCTGTATGATAGTGCTCTGAACTCAGTAACATGCATGACTCCATGATCTCTTTTCAGTCGTTTGTGCAGGTCATTTTATGATGTTATCAAATGATTGCAATCTAATACCAAAAAAAAAAAAAAAGTATGAAAAAGTCAGGTAAAAAATGTTAACCTTAGACCTCACAGCAAAAGAAATAGACTTTTTCAGTCTCAATATCCATTTTCTTAGTGGTTGCTATAACAGAATGAAAAAGATAAAAGTGAGCTAATTAAATTAACCATATTTTATCAAAGCCCAGATGATTTCCATTTTCTCCTTAATTACAAATGCAAATCACTACCTAATGTGATGATCGCCTACATTGAACAAGCACTCAGATGATGCCATCGTAAAGAATACAATAAGAGAGAATACAATAAGCATGAAAATGGCTAGAAAGAGAACTGAAGATCCATAGGAAAAAAAGCCAAACAAACCAAACTAAACCAAACCAAAAAGAAATCCTGAAAACAACATTGTTTTTTAAGTATTACGAAGGGTTAAGATGCTACAAAGGGCTTAAGTCCTAGTCCACAAAAAAAATATGCTGAACTCTGTATCGCTCCCTGTATAGGCAAATTAACTTCCTGAAGGAATGTATGATATTTATTTGTGTAACTTTCTAATTTCATGGAGCTATCCTGATATTTCAGTTTATCACTGTTAATTATTTAACTCCATCATATAAAGGACTTTCTCAGAAGATGTGATAAAATATATGGTATTAGGGAACTTACTTATCAGCAACCTAAATTATCTGAATGTTATTAAAGCAGTTGTTTGAGTACCCAGTCAGTATGGAAATAGACACGTGCTAGCAATTAAACCAACTCACCTCTTGGGATAGACAGAGGTGAAAACAAGGCACTTGTTTCCAAAGCAGAGGATAGAAATTCTGCAATGGTTTCATTGTTTCTGTTGTCCCAACTGACAGACCCACATTTAGTCATTCAGTCATGTAAATACTAATGTGTCAGATGGGTGGTTTTCAGCTCTATGAGTACTGATGCAGAGTCTGTTTATGCAAGTCCCTCACACATGAAGTAGCTATGACCAGTTCTCTTTTCCCCTCTGCAGCTCCAGTTGCAGAGTCAAGGTAACAGACCCTTGTCTGATTTTTGATCTTTCTAGTATTCGTTGTATAGATCTGTTATTATTTACACATCAGCATATTTGTCTCATTTTTTTGTGCAACATCCTTTCCATGCTAGTAGAAGGCCAGTGACTGTAATGGCATTGAACGTTTCCAGCTGTTGAGCAGCACCATAGATTCTACATTCGTGTGGCTTTGAAATCAATGGGAATGTTACTGCTGGGATTTTGCCCGTGGAAAGAAACCTGTCTCTTGGTATTCCTTAGTGAGACAGCCTTATTAAAAATAAAACATTTAACAAAATTTTCTTTGGCTGTGTGAATAAAAAATGTGGAAGTATGCATTTCATAAGTCAGTAAGAGAGCTGCATACATATGCACTATTTTATATCAGGCATAAGTAGCAAAACCTTTATCTGTTGCAGATCACTGTAGTTTCAATAATTTCAGTGATGTGATACTGATTGTCAGAGACGGAGGACGTTCTTCTTGTGGACAGTTTCTAGACATACTGCTGTTTGCTAGAAAGGAAAACTCTTGAGTTCCCTTAGACTGTAGAGGAAATGCCCACTTGAAGGGGGACATTTTGCTTTGTGTATTTTGGACCCCACTTGCAGAAATTCTTCAAGAGAATTATGAAAGTTTCTGTTAATTTTGGGGTAGATCTGGATCTCATAGCTCAGATTATGATGTGTGCCTGGTTATGTGCAGAGTTCAGCTGACCTTTAGCTGCCTGAAGACAACACAAATAAGCTGCAGCCTGTTGGATCTCTCCATGTTTTCTCAAAATATCATGCCTATTTTGTCCTTAATTTTGTCTTCACTAGTCATTTACATTGCAGGTTAGAAAGGAACCTTGCTCATCTCAAAGAGCTGTGACTGTCTCAGAGCTTTTGGATTCAATGCTGTAAGGCACTGAGTACCCAAACCCCACTCCATCAAACAGTGTAAATACACAGGGTAGAAGAACAGGGATGCTCTTAACCAGATTTAAATATTTTTAAAATATCTTAAGAATATTTATTTACGTTATGAAATTCAATAGGAGCCAGTACACCAATAAATATAGAAGTTTTACCAGGGACAATGTCAGTTATTTTTGTCACTGTTGCAAACATAAACACATAAGCAAGAATGTCAATATAGTTAAAGCTGTATCTGCAGCTGCTGACATACTGCTATATATTAGCTTTCAGAAAATGGAATAAACTGCAAAAATTCTCCCTGGACATTTCTGTACACAACTTTGACAGAAGTCATACTTCAAGCCAACTTTGTACGACGTTCTGTAATATATATAAAGTTGTGCAAAGTGTATAGAAAGTTGTGTAATGTATATAAAATGCCAAAATGTTTTTTATGTACAAAAAAAAGAACAAAAATATGGAGTGAAAACTATAAGATACTGCAGTATAGCTTTCTATAAAATTACTTATTTTTCTTTTCCTTAAATGACAGATCGCTTTACAGGCAGTTATCATAAAGGAACCTGGAATAAGAAGGTGAAATAAGTAAATATTGTCTTTATCTACTAATACTTAATTTCTTTTTTATGCTTAGTTTCTGAGAAGCAGAGTGAAGATGAATGATCATAAAGGAAATTTTATTGACAAAATAACTAAGATTAATTTCTTTAAATACCATTAAACTTTGTAGCAACATTACATTATGTAAGTTATTATTTTCTTTCCGAATGAACTGATTAGGAGTACATTTTCATTCTGAAGTACTTACACAAGTTGTCTTGCTCAAAGACAAAACACAGCAAGGTTTGTAAATAAAAATAACATCTTGTGTAAGACTACTTATCATAAACAGAAGAAAATAAAAGCAAAACATTGGTTACACAAGTCCTTCTTCAAGTCCTTTTTCTGAATTTGAAGTATGAATTGTGTCTGAAACCTTGTCAAATTTTTTCATCTGTGCTTGTTTATCTAATGAAGTACAACACTTGTTAGTCTGCTTATGAACTTTGCCCTGCATATGTCCTAGCTGCAGCAAAGTATTACTCACACATTCATTTTACAAATACATGAAAAACGATTTTGTAAACATTGAGACCAATCACTCTTTCTTATGAAGAAACATGTGGAACTGGGTGGAATTTTCTGTGAGAATTTCCTTTCTGATGCTATAGGGATGTTTTCCACATGGTGAAGATTTCTCCTGTACATCCAGTGAAAGAGGGAAGTAGCACATCATTTCTTCCAAAACTATAGAGATATTTAGGTATCTATAGATGGCAAGGAAGAAAGACATCCACATCCTCATCCTATCACAATTCACATTTATCAAAGATGATATTACTAGAATTTTATAGTCCCAGATGAATGTGACCTTTAAACTACACTGACAAAAATCTTGTATTACCTTGCATTCCCACTATATTTTAAGAACAAATAGCACATTCTACTGGGAACTGATCAAGGGAAGAGGAAGAATATATTTTGATCCAGCCAGTCCTCACTCTTGATGCCCATCATCTTAACAGATGGATACCTGGAGAAAGTTCCTTCTTTTCTCAGAAGCTCAGAGACAGTAGTAGTTTATGCCAAATATGTAGTTTAATAATTTTATTTATTTGGGGTTTTTTCACCCAAAGGGACACAAAAACAGGGATGCAGGGACCAAAACCAGCATGTGATTTTGAGGTAGTTTTTCAGAAAGTAAAAAACCAAACAATTCAATATACTTGATTTCAGTAATTTGAAACAATTATTTTCTTTCAAAATCACTTAAAAATTTTCTTGAAACCGAAGCAATGGAAAAAAATATTTATCCACTCATTTACCCATTTTAATTCAACGAAACTTAAAACAAACAAACAATAAACAACAACCAACCAACCAAAACCCAATAAATTTCCAAATATTCTTTTATTATCATTTTTTCAGGACTTTTAATTTTGAACTGAAAACATTTGTTTTAAATAACTGTATACAAAAACTCATAGAGACAAAATATTCAGTTCCAAAATTAATAATTCTGAATATGATAGGAAAATACACTTTCTTTGTTATGAGAGATGATTCCGGTGGACTGAATTTGGCTGGGTTGACTCTCTTTGGAGAGTGTAATGCCACTACCTTCATGGACCTGTTCTATTCACTGACAGTTTATTCCTTTTCTGAATTATAGGAGACTAAAAAGCAAACTGAAACAAGTAGACTACAAATAATATTGTCAGGAACTTTTTAGCTGATAATTTTATTTTTCCACATTTCTCTAGAAATGTGCAGACCTTGTGGTTCATATATAGAATCCCAATACTACCAACACAGATGTTCTCATGGTATTTCTAGTCAAATGTTTCAGGAACATATGGCAAGAGCAAAAATAAACATTGAAATAAATGGAGGATTATCAGTGTGCAGACAAGGGTGCATTTTATAACTACTAACCAACAATAAAATACTTTGAAGAACTAGAGAAACTAACAAAATTGAAATTCTTCATTTCTGATAAGAAAAATACAGAAATTAAAGTTGGTTTAACTGTTTTCCTAAAGATATCAAGCCATCCAGAGAATCCTACAGTAGACCATCCCTGCTTCTACTTTCTTTATACTTCTTTTAGCATTTGAATTCAGTCAGAAGTTTGCTGTTCATCTGTGCTAGCTGGTGGTGAAGTAGACAAGAAGCTGAACTTGATTAAACAGTGTGCTCTTCTTTCAGAGAGGGTGGCCAGCTGCATATTGGCCTACATTTACAGGAATGTAGCCAGCAGGTCCAGGGAAGTAGTTATTCTGCACCATGTGACGCCAGTGATACCACATCCAGAGTACTGGGCTGTGTTTGGGAACCCCCAGTGCAAGATATGAAGATGGACATACTGGAGTATAGTAAAAGGCTACCAAGATGGCCAGGGACGCATGATATACAGGTTCAGAAATCTGGGTCTGTAAAAGTGATAGCACAAGAAAACAATCAACAAAGACTGGAATGTGGCAAATGCTGATTAGATATAAAGATACAATTTTTCACCGTGAGATTAATTCCATGCACTGGCTGGAAGATCCCTTTCAGAATCATTGAATATAATTTCCTGATGCCTCAGATAGAAAAGTTGTATAAATTTTGTAAGAAGAAAATCATGCTCTTTTTTAACAGTTCTAGGAGGTCTGCACACACACACCCACACATACACACACCCCCACACCCACACACCCTACTGGGAAGTTGTTCAAGAATCTCTGATGGAAAGGTAGGAACTTTGTCCCAAGTCCCTCAGGATCTTGAATTTCTTTTCACATTTATCCCTTTTCTTTTTGTAGTAACAATACCTTTTAGTTCAGAAAGTTCTTTCCACTCATAAAATTTACCCCACTGTATTTACAAAGAGCAAGAGCATCCACTGTTTTCTCAAACTGAACAACCCAAGGTATTTTAGTCTATTGAAAGCCTCCATACTTTTTCCTTTCCCACAATCAAGTAGTAGACCAACGCTGCAGCTATTCTGTTTTGAATATGTCTTTCATGACTGCTGGCTGTCAGAAGCTGTACACAAATACCTCATCCTCTCTAAAAACCAAACAAAAGCAGTTTCTTGTACATTTCTTAAGCCATAGATAGTAACATTTGGATAAGGGTATATTTCTTCTTGCTCATGTTGGAAGCCCATGACCTTGATGAGCAGTAAGATTTAGTTTCCCAATGCACAGAGTTATCATGCAAGGGAAAGAAAGAAGCCCTAGATCTTCTTAGTACTGATGGTAGGACTGTGGCCACTTACCAGGACATTGTAAGGAAGAAGGAACTGTGTTTGAAGAGATGCTGAAAATTGCTTGCAGAAGGCAAGTGAAAATAATAACATATCACACCACAAAATACCATTTATATCTACTGTATTTCCTGGTAAATCCTGCTCTTTTTTTTTTTTTTTCCAAAATGGACATGTGGTTAGATCCAGAATGAGAAATATGAATGAGAACTGTGTTGAGGGGGTAGATGCAAATGTGAAGGTAGATTACATAGGCAAGCAGCAAAAATTTTGCTCCAAAAGCAGGTGT